>JARJDZ010010306.1:0-60545 GCA_030264555.1 Aleochara sp. GC000083
ATTTTGACGAAAAAATAACATTGGTCATGGTCCCGAAATCCTGCGGAAATCGGAAATACCCGAACATAAAAAATGGGGTCCTAAAAATGTAAAATTTTCGCTTTTTTTCGCGTCTTTAACTACGTATAACTTTTAAACGATTGGACAAATTAAACTAAAGTTAGAACCAAATTGTAGGTCTTGCTGAGTACTTTCCAAAAAGCTATGGGTTCATACCCTTTTGGTCATGGCGAACCCAGACATTGCGTTCGAAGAAAAAAATTGAAAAAAAAGTTTGTAGCGAAAAAACCGTCTTGCAAATCTTAAAATCGCTCGAGTTTTCAAAAATTTTCATATCTCCGAAACTAATGGACCGATTTGACTCATTCAAAGGGCATTTAGCATATTTTGACGAAAAAATAACAATGGTTATAGTCCCGAATCTGTACGGAATCCAGAAATACCCGAACTTGCAAAACTGAGTACTCAAATGTGAAATTCATGGCTCTATCTTTCAAAATGTAATTGGACTATTAACAAATATGCAAACAATAGACCAAGTCAAGTTTTTCCATGTGCACCACATCAAAATGTGCAAGTGCAACTAAAATGCATCCACAATCAAATCAAACATCAAGGCTCTTACATACAAAGTCCAACAGTTTAGTTTTCATGCATTTCGAAGAGAGATGCATTCGCTCGTGGCTATACACCAGAATGTACTTGAATGCGGCCCATATGGAGGCACTTCTCTCTTATAGTTTATGAGTTAATTAGCGCATATTTCATATTACCAATTAGTGCATGAATTCGCGTACAGCATTTCATGTGCAAGATGCATGTGGGCCGCCATCGCGCGTCATACGAAGAGGAGGCGGTGGCTTCGGTGGCGGCAAGCAGCATTGCGAGAGTAAATAATGTGCGTTACACTCGTTACACAAGTGCAGTTTGCGCTTATTAAACCGACCATAAATATGGAATGTGATAGATGCACACATACACACATATGCATCTGGTCTACTCGAACGTCAAACTTATGTATGCGCATTTAGTGTTTATAAGCGTGCACTTGCTTCGAACCTCTTTTTTTTGTTGTTGTTTTGTTGCATCGAGGAAAAACATCGAGTGTAAAGTGAAACATATTTGATGCATATGCTCATTTCATTTTGTTGCCAGTCAAATGGAATGCTCGTTATAATGTAATTGAAGTCTCATCTTCAAATTATTTATAGTACATGATTGATATCATTTACAGGATGAGATAAATATCAAAAATCGCTAAAAATTTAAGAAAAACTTATTATCAATTGAGAGTTTAACAAATTCAAATTTATTCTTAAACTGAAATTTTAAATTTGGCTTCAAAATGTTTTGCAATATGGTTTCAAGAAAATAATTTATAGAATTCTATTTGAATCAAATAATTTATGAGTCCTATCAAAAGTTGTCTCTTAATGCATTAATTAATATCATATAAAATTAATTAAATTGAGTGTTCATTTCTATTTGAATTTAATTATTAATCGAAGTCTGCAGAATGGATCATAAAATTTTTCTGCAATGAAAACCAGCGCGACATGAACGCCATTTGTTTAATTTTGAATGCATGCGAATACAATCCGAATGCTCATACTCTTTATCTCTGTTGCTTTATGCATTCGCAATTGTGCGTTTTGCTAAGTTTTCGATTTTGCCAAATTCCAGCGCAACGAAATTAATTACGGCACACGTGAATGGAGGTCCGACCGCATGAATAAAATATTTCGATATTTATTAAATTTGCGATGGCAATTTGTTTAATTAAACGAACGCGTTCGTTCGACCCGAGGGTGGGTCGATTTTGGCGAACGTGCGAAACGAACGAGTCGAGATGATGGTCATAATTGCATTCCATTCCATTTTCCATTCAGAAGCAATTGTTTTCGTTCTATTCGAATGCGTTCAACACTATCTCGATTCATCAATTTCATCGATATCAAAACGGAATTTGCTTTTTTGCATTAATTATATTGTTCTTATACATGGTGTTCAAATTCTACACACAACTGGTTTAGAGGCTTGCTTTTTTATTTTTGGGCCATTGTATTGCAAGACATTTAAGCAATTTATTTCTAGAATTTTCTGAAATTTTATTTCTAAACCACCTGTTATATTACTAGTTATTTTTTTGCAATTTGATGTTTGAAAATATCTAGGATGATTTATTTAAATTTGGAAATACAATATGAGTTCATTTAATTCTAAAAAATGATTTCTAGTCATTATTTCTAGAACATATTCAAACTTCAAAATTGAACATTTCATAATTTCCAATACAATAATATTGATTTTATAATTTAAAACATTTCATCAGGAAATTTCTAGTAGCTCTCCATAAAATCTTAACGCACTGAATCT
Source organism: Aleochara sp. GC000083 (assembly GCA_030264555.1). Taxonomy (NCBI): domain Eukaryota; kingdom Metazoa; phylum Arthropoda; class Insecta; order Coleoptera; family Staphylinidae; genus Aleochara; species Aleochara sp. GC000083. The sequence goes on from JARJDZ010010306.1 coordinate 2,377, forward strand.
GAAATCAAACATTCTTGAACATTTTCATACTGTCTCATTGAATTATTATTCCGTTTAATTAAATCCACTTGGTGATTCATTCGTATCAATAATTTGTTTATGCAATGCGACGAAGAGGATCCATAAAGGTGAAACCGTTAACCGTTTGCTGTGTGTTTGTTCACTACGCAAAGAGACGAATCAAGCAACTGATTCTGACAATGACAATGTAATAAATAATCAACGTTCCAACAATATAATAATAATAGTAATATGTAGACTACTTGCAAGCAACGAATAATGTACAATAACTGTGCGCGAGCGAATGGCGAGCTGAACAGAACAGACAGAGGAATGAATGAAAAGAACAAAGAGTATTCACGAATTTATGGCAATTTATGGCATGTTTTTGTCTGATTCGCTGTTATTGTCAGCTTGATTATTATTTATTAAAGCTCTGATTGCGCGCACGCTCGATTCGTATGAACAATTCCCATGCAAAGTCAATGGTTCGATGCAAATATGGGAGGAATCCTTCGTTTTATTGGAATGGTATTTCATGGGAGGAATGCAAAATTTTATTTTTTTTTTGTTATACTTTGACAAATATTTGCATTCCAGATTTGTGGAAACAAAATTTTCCGATAAAAAAATTTGTCTCTAATTCTTTTTCAAACTGCTTTAAATGTGCATCTTCATCTAGAATTGGCCTATTCGATCTATTAACAATATGAGAAATTATTGATCATTTTTTGATGGACATTTTAAATAAAGAACTGAAAAGTGTCGCCAAAGAAAAGTTTTATCTCTTGAATTCTTTTTGAATAATAGATCAAAAGAACTTTTTTCATACAAATTTTTCTTCTGCATTTCAGGCAAATAAAATTTTCACAGGTTTTAATTAAAATTCCAAATCAATAATGTAAGATTTACCAACATGATATTAATTTTTGAATAAAGCAATAATCAATTCTGTGTTTTCTAACTCGAGATCTCAAAAATAATTTTAAATTAGTTGACAATCAAAGTTCAAATAGTTTTTGAAGTCAAACTTTAGTTTCTAAATTTAAGTCTCTTTCAATTATCCTTAAAAGTTATTTCAAAGATAATCCAATGGAATAATTTCAAACCTTTGTTATAATACTTTAAATTTGAATTTTGTTTCTTCTGGTTTCTTCTAATTTTTAAAATTCATAAGAAACATTTTTCTGAGATTACCTCTTTTGGAATTATAATTATAAATGAAAAAGATGATGGTGGAAAATCCAATATCTTAGAATCCCAGAATCGTTTCTGATATGTATCTTGTAATTCTTGAAGAAACTTGCTTGAACTCTCAAACTTTTTGCTCAGACCTTCAGAAAATCCCTGCTTTGGTATGTATGTTTATTACCTGGTGGGACAAATGTTTTCGCGCATTTGCATCGCATTTGCCGACTTGAACATCCGTGTACCATGGCGCCCACCCTCCCAACCGAAGACATGCCGCCCCCGCTCTTCTTCGGAGGCGGCTGACTCGCACCCGCATAAGACTACTATCTATTTTATGTATATTGCTTGCTCGGCCCTATTCATTCGTGCGTTTTATTTCCGCCAAAGTTTATTTTCCTTGCCCTATCGATGTGTTTGACTCTTGTGTTTATAGTTCTTGCAGTCAGAGAGTGTTTCCAAAACTGAAATTCTACATATTTTTCGGTAAACCAAAATTTAGCCAAATTCTGAAATAGTGGGTGATGTGGCTACTTGAAAATTTCAATGAAAATTCTGAAAGTGAAATTCCACTGACAACTGTTATCAGAATCTGAGTGCTAGAAATTTAGCTACAGGAGATGTTTTTCTGGAAATTTCTTGAATTTTGGATAACACTTTGTAGAAACATGTATGTACCATGGATACTTGTTTACTTGGTGGATGGAATCCGCGATGAATCTGAACGATTTTCCTGCCGGTCCCAGAATAAAGTCAGAAATAAACGCAGCAATGTTGGGGGAATACGTTCGTGGAAAAAGTCGAGAAGCGAAGAAGTAAACGATGTTGATGTGCATTCATTCGCCTCCACACAATAACTCCGTCTCGCGTGCGCTCGTCTTCGCGTAAATATGTGCGTCATTGTTGGTGGCGGCGATGGCGATGGCGGCAGCATCGTCGACGGGAAGCATTTAAATTTAAATGTAAATTTCGATTTCGTTGATGCTACAGCTTCCACTCTGTGTATGTTGCTTGTGGCAATGTACCCCATGTACCCTCCTGCCGCCCCCCACAGCCGCCCCCGTAGCATACGAGTCATGCACACACTTCGCATGGCAAAAACACACACGACGCTATGCAATGCGATGGAAAGCCATTTCGCTTGCTTTGCTGGTTGCATCCGTTCCGCGTTTTTCGCCGCCCCCGCACTCTTCGTCGGCGGTGGCGGCAACGCACACCAATACGGATGTGTCGTCCACACATTCGCGGCCATTATGCGCGTACACCGACTTGTTATTCCGGATTTCCGGCCGATGCAGCCGCCACCAACCACCCCCACAACATGTGATTTCTTTGTTTTTCACTCATGCGCGTTATCTGTTTTTCAATCAGACATTATCTCGTACACGGATTCATTTGTCTGGATTTTCTTCTGGGTCGCTTCTCACATCTCGTGGAATTGAATCGAAGGATTCTCAGATTTTGTCTGGTATTGCATATTTCATCTATTTATCCATTCCATGCGCCGAAAATTTTTCCACCCCCGGAGCGGATAAAATGAGCTCATAAATATTCATTGCCATAATTGTTCAGTGGGACGTTTAAAAGATGTTGTGGAAAGTTTTTCGTGCCGCCACCAAAGCTGCCGCCGCTGCCGCCATTGATCGTGATAAGGGAAACAATTCATAAGATAAATGATACAAAGAAGAATGGAAAAAGTTGACCCAGCGTCACAACGCACGAGGTTGAAGTGTGTGCTTGTGACACTTGGGTGAGCGGTTTCTGGGGGCGGCGAGTCAACATGCGTGAAGCTAGCTGGATGGTAGCTGGTAGTATTCAAGTCTGCACGCGTTCGCTCTCTCGGAATATATTTATAAATACGCCAAAAGGCATTTTTCACTTTTACCCGGCTTTTTTAACCACCCCCTCTCGCACTCTCCAGTTTTTGAGCAAGGGTGCGACAACGGCGGCTGAATAGCAATGCTGAGGCCACAAAGAAGTCTTTGCGGTTATATAATCAGCGTTATGTCACCATGGTGATTATATTTTTTACTGGGTAGGTTCTTCCATAAGGAAGTTTCTAATTTTGAGGTTTTTCCTTCAAGAAGTTGAGACACTAAAAAATAGGAATACGAGTGTTAAAAATAATCGATTTAGGTCAACTTGACGACAATACCAATAGCATTTCTCGGCGGAATTTTGCAAATTTCTATAGCGCATTTGAAAGTACATTGAATTTGCAATAAAATGATGTCTGAATTATTTTTATAGGTCCTCTAGTTACTGAGAAATTGTTATCAGAAAATAGGCAACATTCAAATAGGAAAACGAGTGTTACAAATGATCATTTTAGGCCGAATTGACGACAATACCAATAGCATTTCTAGATGGAATTTTGCAAATGTCTAAACGCTAATCGAAAGTATATTAAATTATCTATAAAATAAAGTTTGAACTATAAAAATTGAACTTCCAGTTCCGTGATAATACATAAAGAATTAAGTAAACCTCAGCACAATGTCAAATTAAATTGACGACAATACCAATAGTATTACTCGGCGGAATTTTGCAAATCTCTATAGTGCATTTGAAAGTACATTAAATTTGCAATAAATTGGTGTCCGAATCATTTTTATATGTCCGTCAGTTACTGAGAAATTGCAGACGGAAAATTGATGAATAAAAATAGGAAAAAGGGTGTTGAAAATTTTTCATTTTAGACCAAATTGACGACAAAGCCAATAGCATTTCTAGGTGGAATTTTGCAAATGTCTAAACGCCAATCGAAAGTACATTAAATTACCTAAAAATATGGTCTGAATTATTCGGATTGGACTTCCGGTTCCGAGATAATACATAAAGAATTATGTAATTGTAATCATAATAGCTGAGCAAATTGACGACAATACCAATAAGATTTCTAGACGGAATTTTGCAAATCTATAAACGGCAATTTAAAGTAGATTAAATTTCCAGTAAAATGATGCCAGAACCATTTTTATAGCGCTTTTACTTACTGAGAAACAGCTGACAGAAAATTGATGATTAAAAATAGGAAAACGGGTGTTAAATATAATCATTTGAGGCCAAATTGACGACAAGGCCAATAGCATTTCTAGATAGAATTTTGCAAATGTCTAAACACTAATCGAGATTACATTAAATTACCTAAAAAATAAGGTTTGAGTTATTCAGATTGTACTTCCGGTTCCGAGATAATACATAAAGGATTATATAATTGTCATCATTATATCTGAGCAAATTGACGACAATGCCAATTGGATTTCTAGACGGAATTTTGTAAATCTGAAAACGGCATTTGAAAATAGATAGGTTGAGAACCCCTGGGCCAGAACATTCTTTGACATGGTTTCACAATTCTGGTGGTTCTTGACCACTCTAAGTTCTTCCAAGGTGAAGGCTAACATTCCAAGGATCTAGAAAAAGTTTGAACATCCCTCAGCTTCAAAGGTTTGGAAGAAGAAACATTGTTGGACCCAGATCCCTCATAGAAAGATCTTGGAAAATCTTAGTCAAGAAGGTTTGGGTTTAGCATATGACCCAAGACCTTGGATTCAATGACCCAAAAACATTGTTGAAAGCAGCCTTCCAGTCATCATCCCATTTCCCACTTTGGAGATCTTCATCATTGAAGTGTCCCACACAATTTGGGAATAATTGCACGTAATTCTAGTTTCGAAGGACTGTCGTGTGAAAAATTACTACCTTGCGAATATGCGTGGAATGAAATGCGACCAGTTGGAGTACAAAACGTATGGCCGAAGAGAAGAGTCACGCGTGCCATTCTTGCAGAGCAATAATGTGTTGAGCGACAAAAAGGACATGTCATTGAACGTGCCTTGCACGGCCCAAAAATGCGGAACGTGCCAACACGCCGCCTCCCTCCAACCCAGCATTACTTACAAACTCTCCTTTGCTTTTGTTCGGCCGGAGGTCCTCCTTGGTCCCCGAATGCCTGGTATGCGGGAATTGTGGGCGGCTGCTTCGGGGACATCATAAAATTTCCCCACAGTCAGCATAACGAGTTTATTAATGTCTGTTCCCTCGTGAGCGATGTGACATTTTCCAACTGTGTGGGCGCATGCTTGGATCGAAGCCTTCCCCATCATATTAATATTTATATGTTTGGATTCCCTCAAAGGGAATAAGTAATCCTTTCCAGAATGTACCTATTTGTACCAAGTAGAAGGTTACTTCCATTGACTTCTTGTGTTTGATAGTGGGCCAAGGTTCCAGTAAGATCTGAAGATCCTTCCTGATGACTTGAATGAGACATCTTTAGGGTCATAGGTGACATCTTATAGGTTAGGAATCAATAACGTAAACTGGAAAATGCTTTGAGTGGCGCGATGAAAGGAGCTGAAACATCCTTCTCAGAACCGTTTAAATAGAAGCAGGATGTGTAAGATGGCGGCGTTGCATAGCGACTCCTCGTCGCCCAAAATGGAATGATGAAAGGAGGTTATTTTCAGGTCCTACATCCCTATTCCCCGTTCTCATCCCCAGCCAGGTCATCGATACTTTTCTAAGCCTTGCATCTCTGTATCTTTGCCATGGAACCCACTGAACTCGAAGCCATCGAGCCGCGATCCCTAATAGGATTACGCAGTGAAAGTAACCCAACCCGAGGGATTGTTAACCGTTTTAACAGTGTCGTTTAACAATTACGTCAAGCTCCTCGATTAATATTTCGTTTTTTTCAACCGCTTTATCGTTGGTAATCACTTAAAGTGCATTTCTTGAAAGTTTCTTGTATCGACGGTCTCAGAATGTGTAATAACAATTTGAGGAGGCGGCTTGTAACACGGTGGCTGGGCGGAAATGCGTGCAAGTTGTTTCTATCTGTCATTGGGGAGTCGTTGGCGGTCGGGCGTAATTGCCAGATAAGTTAATTACATTGTGCGGGCGAAATTTTAAAGATAAGCGGGAAAATAGGGGCAGAACGCGCCAAGTTAGCCAATCTTACCCTCTTCGGTGAAGAAGTGTGGCGTAGGCAAGAAAGGCGGAAAGGCGGCCATGGTGTTGTAGCAGGCTGGATGCATCCATGGACCTGTGAGGAATAAAAGAAATAAAACAGGAAATGGTGGAAATAAGCTGGCCAGCGCTTGCATATAGATAGATATAGCGAAAAATCTAATTGCACCCCGGGGACCCATCCATTCTTGTACGTGGGGCTTAGTTTAGTTACATCTCGCCATTGTGGTTTGTGGTCCATAAAAAAAGGAGGACAGGGGAGAAGTACACGAAATAGAAGATTGAAGAATTAATGTTACAAATTATTTGTTAGTGAAATAGTTACAATTTCATTTTGGGGTTTTGTTTTTACGTTGGTTCTGAAATTATTAACTGTTTCTGTTGGTAAGGTGATCAGAAAGGTCCATAACATGTGGTTGCAAAATGTTTAGATGTAATAGACCGGTTTTAGAACAAGGTGCATAACTGCAGCGCTGTGTAGTGGGAAGGTTGATCTAGAACCGGCTTATTCTATCTATTCCACCTAAGAGGTCTGAAATTCCAGAATATTCAATAGTATATTAGAAACTTGATTTCCTTCATTCGGAGGATATTTGGTATATACATAATTTTCCACTTGAAGGTACTCAGAAGGTTTGGGAGACAGCGATGAAGACACTGATTACATTCGGAATAGTAAAAGGTATTCTTGGCCCAAAATGGGATCAAGTTTCTAGTCAATGTTACTATCTCTTTGATTTCGAATCTTTTGATGAATTGATTGATTCATTGGAAGATTGTGATTGAAGATTGTGATGAAGATTGATGAAGATGAAGATTGTGAATTACCTTTCGTACTGTTGGTTCCAGTTTTCAGAGACTTTGAAAGATTTGAGTTCAAGGTTTTTCCCAGTTGATATTTTCCAGTCTTCGGAATCTATTGTTGATCAAGTGGGACCTTATGTTCTTGGGTCATTTTCCAATCCTCTTAATGGCTCTTACCTTACAAGACCATGTGATACTTTGCTTCAAATTACCACTTTTTGTACCAAAGATCTCTTCTACCCAAAAAGAATTTAAAACCTGGAAAATCATTTTCCAAGAGAATACCACAGCGTTTAAACTTCAGAATTTCAAAATACAAGATCGTGAAGATCATACATTACTGTGGAGTACCCTCAATATTTTCTGATATCTCTTGAATCGCCTCTTGAAGTATGAATTTACAGCGATTTGCTGCAATATTTTGCGAAGTGCTTAAACGCGAAATAAAAGAGGTCTAAAGAGGAATTAAGTAGGAATAAAAGTTTGTGCGAGCGGTTGAAGATGAATAAAATCCACTCGTTTGGTTACTGCTGGTGGTGGGATTGCTGGCTTGGCATGGGCTCCAGTCCATGGATGGTTCGTTGGTTGGCGAACGCCTTGCAATTACCAGTAATCGGTGTCATCTGCCATTATCGTTATCGTCTTCGTGCCGCCACCGCTACCACCACCACCACCGACGAGCCACCACACTCCATTCTTCCATTCGCCTTCTTGAGGCTGCATGAGCCGCCTCCGCTTTCGCTTTAATTATTATTAGCATTATCCGGCCAACATGCAACCAACTGGGGGATGGTGACGCCTCCACTTCATTCTTCCCACAACTTCTCTGGGAGCCAGCACCCACAATGTCTTCGGGGATTGCTTCCTCCATGCCACTCTCGATGGCTGTGGTTTTTGGAATGAATTGTTGGACTACAAACTGCGTTGTCTTATTTCATTTTCTTTCTGGAACCTTGAAGTAGTAGTTTCTGGAATCTGCAAGTATTTGTTTCTGGAATTTCCTGGTAGTTCTTGAAAATGATTTTCTGGAACATTCTGTATGTGGACCACCCCCGAATCGGAAAACTTGGGATTAGTCGAAGAAAGTAAACGCATATAATAAGATGAGGAGCCGTCGAGGCTGAAAAAGAAGAACTGTAGGAAGCTGGCTTGTCCTTCGGGGTTGGCGTCATTACGGCCTTCTTCGTCGTCGCCGCCACCACCACCACCATCGACTTGGGGGGCAGAAAGACTCCCACGCCAACTATGGCGCATCTAATGCCATCCGCAATTTGCGCGGAACGCCTTGTTCGGTGCGAGCGCCATTCTTATCTTTTTCATCTCATTTATGCGCTTTTTCCTTACTCACAGTTAAACATAAACGCCAGAGATCCTTCGTTCCATTATTATTATATATATATATTTCTTTTCTTTTATTTTGCTTCTTTTATACGTTCTTTATTTTCTTTCCTTGGCGTTTTCTGTGTGTTCCTTTCTGGATGTGTGAGTGGAGCTCCGTTGGGCGCTTTTTATTCGGGCGTTGTGTCCTTCATTTCATGTCTTCTATTCATAATGCGCGCCTGATATTTTATCCTCGAGCGTGGGCGCTACAATACCACTTTTTCTGGGTTCCTCCACATTCTTTTTTCTTCTGGTCTGTGAGGCAACTTTAGTGTAATTCGAACCGAGAAGACTGCAATAACATCCGTGGTACTCTTCAAAAGAATATGAGATAATATAATGGAAAGTAAAGTAGCGGAATTCTGGGAATACAAATTTTCTAGAATGTATTTCAAAATGAATATTGAAACTATAATGTTGCGATATTGCATTTATTTTTGGTGACATTTTTGGTAATCCAAAAATTTAGGATTTCTGAATCATCCAAGATTTTCTGTAAGTAAATCAAATTTCCTCATAAATCTTTAAGATTTCAGAAATAGGTACCTCTGTTTCAAGAAAGATGACAAATAGTGGACCAAGAATATCGGATTGCGAAATAATTCTCCTCGTTGAAAAATATGAGATAAAAGCTTGTTTTGCCGGACGTGAACTTGCTGGAAACTTGAGTGCATCTCCTCGACCGTTAAATGCTCTTAGATACAGATGCACACATTATCGTTGCTGAACGGAGCATGATTTACGTATAGTCGACGTAATAATTATGATCATCTATCATCAGCGGGGCGGGATGCCAGCACTGTTCAACCCAACATAGAGAAGATGTATTCTGAGACTTGTATAGACATCCCACTAGAAGCACCATGGACCAGAAGCTTCCTTGGAGTTGTCTCTTCTTGTTACTGCTTTGCAAGCCTGGGTTTTGCTACATTTTGTGGTTATTGCAACCAACATTGTCATCGATCTCTAGTCTGAAGATAACTGCCATGAGGAAGCAATTGTATTCTGGAAAATGATACAAAAAGTACTGCTGTTTTTAAGAAAGTCTGTAGTTTTGGGTTTTGCTGTCTTCAGAAGGTATAAAGTTGAAGGAACATAAAAATGTTGTTGTAATGTTAGCAAATTTCTCAAAACTAAAAGAAATTTGTAGAAACCTTGAAGTCTTGGAAACAAGATTAGATACTGTAAAATATGGATCTACTAAAGTTCTGTGAAAAAGTGTTAGATTCTAGATACTATTCCAAAAAAGAGTTCTTCTTTAGATGACAGTAACTGATTAATTGCTAGATGACCAGAATTTCCGAAAATTCTTAAAAACATTGGTGGACTACTCTATTGTTTACTACAGAATTGTTACAACACTGCAAGATAGAGTTAAAATTCTGGACACCATTCCAAAAATGGTTCTTCTCAGATGTTTGTTCCATTATTAATAGGCTGATGACTTGCTATCAGAATTACTCTAAGAAATTTTGCTCTTTCCTTTCTTGAAATTACGAATTACTCTGGATACTGTTATCCAACAGGATTCTGAGATCTGGAAATCAGAAACAAATGGCTTTTGCAAAGTCTTAGGACAACCCCCTCTTTGGAATAGTGTTATCTTTCCATTTTTTGGTTACTCATGAGTGCTCTATTTCATGATTGTACCATCTTTCGATTTGCTTACAGCAAAAACCACAATTTTGAACAAATTTGAAACTTTTGAAGTTCAAATGACTCCCATTTTCCATCTATGAAATTCTGATCATTTCTTCTCGTTGGAAATACTGAAACATCTTTGGGAAATTTGTCGGTATTAAAACTGAAAATTATTTATTAACTCCAGAAGTATCTGGCTCGTAGTTAAGTGTACATTAGCAGTGCAATATAGCAATAAGGGAGCGCATGGAAGGAAGGGAACGTAAAGAACGGAAATTATTAGGAAAAAACATAAATTCCAACATGAGTCATGACTCCCGGGGAAGACGAACACGACCACCACCGACGAGGAGCAAGCCAGCAAAGTGAAATTGGAGTCTGTGGCAATGTACATACATCTTGTTGATGTAAAGTGCAGCGAGTTGCAAACGAAGTAAATTTCGCCACAGCTACTCGTAAACTACTTTGCTACGTACTTAAAAGTTATAATTGTTTTTATTAAGATAAGTTGCAAACGTTATCAAAGCGGAGGCTCGCCCCTTATAATCTGCAAATGGTTGTTGTAGTGCCTTCAATGGGTTTAATTCTGTATCTGTAAGAGCACTCCCTGAAATCCCATTTGTTTTTTATGTGTCATGGTTGGTAGAAAGTCTTAAGATTTGGTTTTGTAAAAAGGAGATCGATTTGTAAATCTAAATTCTGAGAATCAGCTATAGTGGGTTCTGTGACCAATCCTCATTTCTGAGATCGAAATCTACGATTTCTATTGTCACAGAGCAATGAGTTGTTCAAAGAAGATTTTCAGTGTGGACCAAAAAGGATTTTTGAGATGGACCAAAGAGTTTATTCAGAAATTCTTTAAGAACTTTTTGATTTAAAAGTAAATTCAACTCTCTTTGCAAGATTTAGCAAACATTTGAACTGTCCCTGAAGTTTTCTTAGTGATGAAAAATGGGCGCCCGCTTAAAAATAGATTTAATGAAAACCCAGCGCGCAATTTTTATCTTTCAACAACAATGTCCCACGGGCTCTTGTATGCGTAGTGGGTGGGCGGTTTGGGGGGCGGCGGTTGCATAGCAGAGTCGAATTAAAGATGATGTGAAAAAAGCATGTCGTTTGCACCTGCCGCCCGCAACTTTCTTCCTGGCAAGTTTCCCGCTTTGTGCGAGCGAGATCAGAGCTTTCGGGACGTCGTCCTCTCCCGGTGAACGAACGCAAACAAACATTCTTCCTCACCTGGTTTTCCACCATCCTGGAACTCAGGAGGAGGAAGACTGGAGGCGGCATGGTGCTCATTATATTCGCGCTGGATTTTAGTTACATCTTCCTCGCGTTATTATTCCCCGCGACTCTTTCTTCTTTCTGGAAGCGACGATGGTAGCAGTGGTGAAGACGACGACACATTTGGATTCGGATTTTCATTTGGAAATTCATTGCCGAGCATTTCCCACTCGACGACGTTTGGGGGGCGGATAACAACGGGGCGCGCATTTTCTTCGTTCGTTCATGCTCAAAATATTATTCGCAAATGTTTTCTTAATTTCCTTCTACTTCTTAAAATATTATCTCACCAAGTGCTTCCACGTTTTACGTTGCAGGGTTATACTGGGAATTGAAAATTTACCAATTTTTCGAAGGATTCAAGGATTCAATTTTATCCTCTTTGCTATAGCGATTATCAACTTTTTGATTTCTCCTTGTGTGATGCTAGAACCTTCTAGAAAATTCTAAAATCAAAAATATTCTGAAACCTTCTAGAACATTCTAGAACACTCTGGAACCTTTTAGAACACTCTGGAAGCTTCTAGAACATTCTATAATCTTCTAGAACATCCTGGATTCTTCTAGAACTTTCGGATCTTGTAATTCCTCTTTGGATCATCGATTTGTGGATCACTTTGTATCTAATCCTCGATACGCATTTACGCATATCCTTCGCCTCCACGGACGGCATTTATTGCGCACATAAATCTACTTAAAGTTGCCGAAGAGAATAAAGGGAATAAAGTATAAAGGATAGGCTGGAACTCAAACGACCCCCACTTCTTCATCCTCTACCATCCCAAAACCATCCCTGCAAACCTTGCATACTCAACTTGAAGCAAAATGAAATAAATTTAAGAAATTTATCTAAATTCATCACGTTTCTCATCCCGCCCAACTTTACATTTAACTGAATAATTTCGAAGTCTCCAAATCTCCAACCTAATTTCCCTAATTAATTCATCGCAAAAATTACCGAACCATTTAATAATTGCATTGTTATTGTTTCAGGTGAGTCGCAATTCTCTCCATGTATTTTTTTTCTCTCGGAGCGTGTTTTTATTTGGTGAGTAAATTTGCACATTCATTAAAGTTATCTTTGCAATTTTGACATGCATTTCACATTGCACATTGCAAATGAAAAGTTGGAACAATGCGTGGCACTCCTCGATTTTGCATATTTACAACGTCCGCATACTGGGTGTTTGCAAAATTCCTTCCTTCATTCGATATTTCGCAAAATTCAGAATTGGATGATTTCGTGCTTGGTTGTTGATGTAGCTGCGAATTGCAGGCTGATTTATTTGCAACTCGTTGGGTGTGATGCATTCCACTGGTGATGTTTTCACGGCGCACTTTGCATACCATTGATAATAAACTCTGGAGTGCGCGCGATACGCGAACACGACAATACAGGATAAAAAGGATAAAAGAGGAAGATGGACTACTAGCGATGAGTCTTGTATGTGAACCGACAACTTTTTGAGTTATTGTACATCGGAGTCCTCTTTTCGCGTGTTGTATGTCATCATCAGACGCGTGTGCATTTCTGCAACGATGCAAGAACGCCAATGGCTAACAACGTCCATTACGCTAATGAAATTATTTTCATTCAAATTGCTAGCTACTTCATTCGTTTCATTCCTTAGATAAAACTCGTTTGTTTTATGCGTTAGGCAAATATTCGAGATTCATATCAAGTTGGTTTTTAACGATTCTAAGTTAACTTGATGAAAAAAATGGTTAATATACTGGAAGGACATTTCTAAAATAATTTATTATCAATATATGAATGAGTGAATTTAAACTACAAATCATGGGTTTGTAAAATGTTCTAGAAACTTCTAGAATGTTCTTGAAGCTTCCAGAATGTTCTAGAAACTTCCAGAATGTTCTAGAAACTTCTAGTATTTTCTATTAACTTCCAGAACGTTCTAGAAACTTCTAGGACTTTCTAGAAAGAAATTACCTTCTTACACAAAATAAAATCGAAAATAGGGATTCCCACTATTCTTTTTTGAACCCATTGAAGAAATAACATCAGTTTTGAATTGTTCCACCCATGGCCAACATGAAATGAAATGAACTCGTGTAATTTTACCTGCCAAGAAGATGCACTCACTCGTCGCAACCGGAAATATTTGAATAAATTAACGGCCGAGGATAGTTCCGCTGATGCGCGCGCATCCTGGAAGATGGCGGCGATGACGGGGAAGGATATAAAAACAAATTAGGAAAATACTAATACGTGTTGTACGAGGGCCGAGGGGCGAAGAGGGATTCAATAAGAGCGGAAGAGCGTCCATGTTTATAAGTCGGGGGCGACTTGGTCGATGAAGCAGGGCGAACAATGCAAGAAAAGGCGTGGAATGCCGGCGAGATGAGGGAGGCACGTCCCGGCATTATTAAAATTTATGCAAATTATGCGAAACAAGGTTAGGAGCATTGCGATATATAAATATACACCGAATTCAGCCCGTGCCGCCATCCAGGACGACTCCTTCGGAAGCATTAAGCCAAGGCACGAAGGACTGGAGCGAATGCACTCCAGTTCTGTCCTCCCAAGTCGAGTTGTTCATTAATTTTGTTAAGTTTTAATGTTTTTAGTCGGTTTTTTGGACGTTTTTGTAAAACGTAATACGAGAACAATTATTTTTTAGATGCAAATCATGTATAAATTTGTTGAGATTATTTTTGCTACAGGTTTGTAGATGGTTCTGCTAGTTATTCCCGGATATGAATTTTCTGAAGGATATTCATTGATTTGATATTTGATAGTTTTTATCAAGGATTTCTTCTGAATACAATTAGTTTTTATAATTACCGAAGAATAACAGAGTGTTTTGAAAAATCCAATTCGTTCAAGTGAAAGCTTAAATGGTGCCCTTTAAAATGGTTTTTTGATCATCAAAATCGGTCAAATAGTTCTTGAATTATAATGAAAAACATTTCCTTATGGAGGTTTACACTAAATTTGAAAAATGCACTTGTTATGTAATACATCTTTTGCGGCGTCATCTATTGTATTTTATTCCATTGTAGTTGCATTCCATAGCAGGTGCATCATTGTTGGTCCATCATTCTTGGCGCTGACCGCACTATTGACTCAACACTTCTTTTGTGTACTCGTTACTCATAAGTTCATTCGAAACGAACTAGTTCTCTTCTCAAATTTTCATCAATATCTCCGAAACTAATGATCCAAATGCTTTGAAATTTTCAGGGATTGTTTATTATATATCCATGGATATATTTACAGATTTGCAATATCGGCAATCAATTTGTTCGTAAGTTATTAATGTTTATAAATCACAATAATTGATTTTCTTAGTTCAATGCGATTTTCTCGCAAACGGCTCGGCCGATTTCCACCAAATTTGGAATATAAACTAATAACACAAAGATGCATAACATATTATGATTGGAGGAGTTGTGAAATGATCGTTATATATATAGGTTTGTGGCAACTTAAGTGGGTAAATATCTAAAAACAACTTTGTACATTTGTACACTTTGTACAACAAATTTGTAGCAGCAATTTCTTCTTAGGTCATCCAGGATCGAAATCCAAATACCAAATACAATTTCCTGCTATAATTTCAAAAATTAAATGATTTAGATAATTAAAACATTTTCATGATTTATTTCCTTTTATATTCGATGAAATCACGCAGTACTGAATAATAAAAAGCGGAAATGAATGCCTATAATCATAAATTTATAAAATTACCAGACTGAGACGCATGACATAATATAATATAATTCATTTGACATCGCAGCACGAGGGAGATTAACAAAAGAGACGAATTAATTGGAATGAAGTGCACTCTTCACCCACGCACCTATTATATTACAATAAATTGATTCAATTACGGCTCTGTTGGCAAACAAAAACACATGTATCACTCATGTATCCACATGAAAGAACCTCACACATTGAGGGAAATGTTGCGGTGTGACTGGAAATAATCAAATCCAACCGAATGAGTGCAAAAAAGACAACTTCAATGAGACTATAGGTCGCTAAACTAGCTATCAGCATCGGTGATCGCTTTTGTTGCCAGGGAACAAACACCGGAAATGATTTTGTATTCTCTGCATGTAGGCATTGCTTCAACACGTTATTACTAATTCAGTGATGGTTTTGTGTCATTCATTCGGTTATTTGCTATAAAAAGTTGAATGTTTTTGATTTAACAAAAAGTTTAATTATTTACCAAGGAAAGTTTTTAATGTTAGATTAAAATTTACAAAAAATATCATTTATTATTTTATCCAAGAAGAATTGCAAAATTCCTACCAAATTTTATGCGAATTTACTAAAAATTAACAATCTCTTTTCTCAGTTGTTATTAATTTTAGTCACTAGTGGTATGAAATACGTAACTTCTTTTGCTTCTGGAAAATATTGATTTTGATCACTTGTAACAAACAAATTTTCTAGAACAAAATTTGTAAAAATTAACTCTTCCAATATTTTAGAGTGACCCAACCACTTAAGATGAAACCACCAATGAATGACAGTATGCATATGACTTTTGCCCATGGGTGACATTGTCCGAGAAATGAACGCAAGAAAATTTATTGGCGTGGAGCACTATCAGAAATTGGAAAATGCGATGTGCACGCCAAATTGAACCAATCGACCAGCATCGACGCGAAGTGAAGCGACAATAAAGATGTTTATTTATGTCATTCGCGTCTTTGGGCAGCGTCCCCGTGCTCGATTTCCTCCTCGCTTGCTGTCGCATCGTTCAAAATCAACCCATTCGAACCTGCCTTCCAGAACCGACCATTCTTCGCCAGTGTGTGGGTGCATGTACGGTTGTAATCGACATCGTCGGGTCCGGGATCGCTGCCGTCCCCGGTTTAATTTAATGAATTAACTTTACGTGATTTATCGTTTGCGTTTTTCCGCTCGCAGTCCACCAGCCGCCAGAAAGCAGCAGCCAACTAGCCAAGCACAAATCTAGGACGCTACAAAGAATCCGGCAATTTTTCCTCCTGCCATCTGCCGGACAGCTTGTATCTATGTTCCCGTCCCACACACACACCTACAGGCATAAACATGGAGGAGATCCAGAAGGAATGGCGGGATGCTTCCGGGAGTAGTGTGTGCGTGTGTCTTTTCTGGTCCGGTGCGCTCCAGCTCGATCCATTTTTCCGGCTTGTTCGACCAGACTGGACTCTCATTCGATTCATTTATTTACTCGGCCATGCACTAATCTCCGCAAACCGACGCGAATTCAATGCTTTACAGGCATAAACATCTTATACCGAGTGTTTTCTGGTATTGTGTGGGTTCTTCATGGCTTGAAATCTGCAAATAGTTGCGTTTTTTCTGAGGTGTCAGCAGATATCTTTGGTTCCTTATAAATCACCCAAAATGGGTTGACCCAAAAGATCTAGAACCCAGAAAATATCAATCATTTCTGGAATCTTATTTTCAGAAATCTTTGTAATTTTAAACTTACTTTTTCATTTTAAAAATTAATTTTTTAAAAATCCACCCCATGAGGGACATTACATGACCATTTGCAATCACCCACTTTGTACCGATTGAATCCTCAATGTCTGCTGCAGTCCATCCATGCCAATGCACGTTCAATCCTTTCGTTTGCTCTTTTAATTAACTTTTCAATTAAACGTGTTTCGCACAACTGTACGGGCATTATGTCCTCAGGAGTTGGGGGCGGTGGTTTGATGTTTGTGTACTCTGTGACGATGATGTCGTGACCCTCATTCGATCCCCTCGATATTTCTGTATCCCGGTTCAATTCAGCGAATTAAACTCCACGTTATTTGATATTTGCGTCAGCGTCATTTGGTTGGCCATTCATTAACGCATTTGCAAATATCAACTTTCTCCATATGCGGTCATCGAGTGGAACCATTGTCCATCGAGAGGGGGGAAGGATTGTTGGGATGCCCTTTTTTCTGGATGTGTTTTGGTCGGTTCGGGAGTCTGGAGTCTGACATCAAACATGCATTCGGATTAAAAACAATTAAATTGTCCAAAAAATAAAGCTTCGTCGGATTGCATGGAAGTTTCCAAATCGAGTTTTGATCAAGTTTTTAATGCGCTTAGTGATCATTAAAATTGCAATGGATTTTGTTGTCTGTCATTGACATTTCAATTCATTTTTTAAGCTCTAGTTTGTTAGTTAATTAAAATACATGTTTTTTTTATAGAGAATCTGATTTTCAAATGTACTTTCTGGTGAAGTTTTTCAAGAAAAGTCATCATTCCTTTGAAGTAGAAGTTGATTATTTGTTTCTATTCTAAAATTAGTACCATCGAACTTGAAACCTTCTTTAATTATGATCCTCATATTGTGTCTAATAGTTTCTACTTCAAAATCTTTTCTTAATTCCTCATTTTCACGATGTTACAAGATTGCTACATCCCTGCTATATAATTATTACATAGTTTCTACATAGCTGCTACATATTTCCTATGTAATTTTCATATAACTGCTACTAATGATGTAATATGAAGATAAAATTCAATTTAAAACTCCATTGTCACATTGGACATGAAATTGCCTGATGTATCAAAGATCTTCCGTTGGTAAACCGCAAAAAGCCCATCGTGCATCGAGGGGGCATGCAAATTCAGCAATATTTTATTGTTTCGCGTCCCCATGTGCTTCTGTGCATCCATCCTCCTCTTCCTCCTCATATTCTTCCTGCTACCAACTCGAATTCGCTGCCATTTCTCATGATTAATTCCTGCACCATGCACGCACGCTTGCATACGTCACATACGTCATCTTGCCTCTTGCGGGGACCACGCACCAGCTGCTGATGTTCTTCGCCAACTTTTTCTGACACATGCTGCATGCATGAGCAGCCCTGCCATGTGACACCATGCATGAGAGACGGTCACGTGCTGTGTGCACCAACCGACACACAGAACTATCTTCCAATCCAACATAAAACTGCGAATTTCCTTTTTGATGCCGACCCTGACTCTTCGTGCAAAAAATAACGGCGTCAATGCAATGCGTTAAAGATGGCGTTTAATTATGGTCCTAATGTGTATTTGAGAACTTTCTGCATCGTAATTACGAATACCAACACCAATGTGTGTGGGAAGGATCAACGGATGTGAAACGTTCAAGAGTTGGGAATGGCACCAACTGGTCAATGTCCAGACGTACTCGACGTCCCGTTTTTTCCAGGATGGGTCCAGTTTTTGCACACTTGTGCAATGCGTTCGTAATATGCCCCACTTTTTAGAATTGTCGCTCCATGTGGAGCTGAATTTTCGTAAAACCGACGGCAAAAAATTAGAAGTATGTGACCAATTTGTCCCAGCTGGGAAAATTGATCACCAACCCAAGTACCAACATTTTTCCGTGGATTTATTAAGCTATTAAAATTATTAATTAGTCACACAATGTGTTCAGAATCTGAATATCCTCAAATCAGTTTCTTTCCAATATTTTTTACATAATTCTGGAACTCTTGTAAAATTACACAAAATATGGTCTTGTAGAATTTTCCTCATTGTTTAATGTTCGAGTCCACTTTGAACTGGGAAATCTCTTCGCAACGGGTGCACACATGATCCACCATTTCTCCTTCCGGTCCAGAATTTACAATCCAGCTCAACGGCAGCAAATATGTACCTTGTTGCATTGCAGTACAGAGAATATGTGCACTTCAAGTACATACACGTTCATATTTATAGCAGAGAGATGTTTAGACGGCGAAGTGTTCGCCCACTCGTCTAGCATTAGCATCTTGCATCCCGGGCTAACACGGGACGACCTGGAGGAGTTGGCCGGGAGAACCGGGAGAGCTGCTTCGTAGCTAATGCCAGCTGTATACGATCCATCATTGTAGAAATGCAATGTTCGCATTTGCTGATGTCTGCCGAAAGATCCTGTTGGTCCATCATCAAGTTTGCCATGTCATGTTAGAACCAATGCCAACTTTCTACATTTCAGCGATGTTCAACGTGTGATTCCATGTTCGTTTACTAGATGGTGGCACTCGAATTGAAATTAGTTGCATTCAAAAAGACAAAAAATCGATTAGGAGAACGTTTACACGCTTAAAGGTTATTGACCTTTTAAACTCTACAGAGTCGTATTTAAAATTAAAAAATTTAGAATGAAACCAGGAAATTTTCAGAATACATTTCTGAATTGTTGTCGTATCTGCCCAAATGCGCAAAATCAGTCGATCAAATACCATCCCATCCATTCTGGGCTGGGTGGCATTCATTATTTGGGCGCAGGTATTCGCGATCATTAATCGGGGGTGGTGGGTGCGTGGGTGGCGTTGATTGTTTCATTCGCTGATTTGAATGGTAGTCCGAGATCAATGCCCAACATGTTCGTTTTTCGTTCGGCGCGTTGCATTACAAAGCGGAGTGGTCGGTCTGCATGCGCAACAAACAAACAGCGACCAGCCCGAGGATGGTGCATTGCAGAGGGACATTGAATTTTAATCGCTATGCATTTTTAATTGGTCACATCGCGCGGTTGGAGTGCGCGTCCGGTGCACGCGGCTCGCGTTCGGAAATGGCCCGAAGCTGGCGAACGCGCCGAATTTAGTTTGCAATTACCGCTCGCTCGAATATTTGCTCATTGGTCCGGCATGGATTTCGAATCTATCATTGCGCGCGTTTTTCTATTCATGATGTTTAATAATTACGATTTGATCTCGGCGCGCTCCAGATGAGGCCATTGGCCATTGCGGATGGGTTTCAAAGGTGGATCACCGGTTTTGGGTTGACGTTTAATTAATATGTTGTTTCGTTTGTCCAAACATGGTTCAATCATGATGTTTTGTAGTTTTAAGGTTAGATTATCTATTTTCTGTTGGAAGTTATATAAGAGTATTCTTAAGGAATATTGAGGAAAATGAAGTTTTGGTAGTAAGAGGTCCAAGGACAAATGGAGATGGAGTTTGAAGACGATTGTCTCAGTCAAAATAATCAGTTAGATAATCAGCTAGAAGGGAAGAAACTAGAGGTACAATTTTTGCAAAATACAAGACCAGGTTAATTGGGATAGGGTTAACTAAGAAGTTGTTAGCTCAGGATGACTTTGGGTGCCTCAAAAGTCTTAAAAGAATGCAGTCTCTCAGAGAAGATTCTTGAAGAGTAGTTGATAGAGTGAAAAATGTGCAGATTTGGTTAGGATAATGATAGGAAGGATAAGATCAGTTGGATTAGGGTCATCTTAAATGGTATCGTAAAATGGGTCTTTCAAGCTTCTAGAAGGTGAAAACAAAAGATTGTAATTACTAATGACATTAAACAATGCTGCTCTTAAAAATTGTACTTTGATAAGATAAGGATACTGAGACAAAAGGGTTAGTTGAACCAGAAATGACAAAGGTAACAAAACCAATTTCAGTAAATTTTGAACAAAGTTGAAGAAAGGCTCTTTTCTACTTTTGATATAAAAAATAAGGTAAAATTCGGGAACTCATGAATTGTTGGGTCAGGATTAGGGACTACAGGTTTAGACTAAGGGATAGGTTAACTAAACCAAGGTATGGATATTTTTGGAAGATATCTTGGAAAAGAGGACAATCCTTAAAAGATTCCTGAAAATCAAACCATCAAAAACTTTTCTGTATCATTGAACTAGAATTTAGTTACTACCCAAAACCACTTTTGGTTAGAAATAATTTTCCAGAATTCACCTAAACCTTTCGTCATTTCCTCGCCTCACTACTATTTCAATATTATGACCATCAATTTCCGCATTCTGCAGTTGAACCATCATAATGAATATGAATAAACCGAGTGAAGCAACACGAGAATGATAAATTTACTTAATTGAATAAAGTAACCGCCGAATCAGCCAGCAACACACAATTACAATTGAAGAACAAACCAGCATAGTCTGGTTAGTTAATTAGACAGCGAAGACCGACCGCCTCTCCATAAACCAATTTACGCGCAATACCATCATGAGATGGAGAATTCTTGTGCAACTACAACATACACACTGCACTTTATGACCCACTCGTGTATGCCATGAGGGTCGTTCAAGATCAACTCGCTCTGCAGTTCCAACAAATTAAAACAGCCGTAAATAACTTATGAATATTCTTTAAATTACTGGACCACTCCAAATTTTATCATTTGACATCGAGGGAAAAAATTTGAAATGACGGGAAACTTTTAAACCTTTCTAAACCAAAAAGTAGCTGCAATGTGTGTGGTTGAAATGATGATGGTTGGTAACCTAAAAGTTGGTCTCAGAAAAAGTGGAAGCCTGATGAAAACAACAATGGAAAAACTGGTCTGGAATGCAAAACAAACCGAAAGAGATCATCGAGTGGTGATACTGATAAATACGAAACGATTCCGTCGACAAATCTTGCCA
The DNA here is from genome assembly GCA_030264555.1 of Aleochara sp. GC000083. Taxonomy (NCBI): domain Eukaryota; kingdom Metazoa; phylum Arthropoda; class Insecta; order Coleoptera; family Staphylinidae; genus Aleochara; species Aleochara sp. GC000083. The sequence goes on from JARJDZ010010306.1 coordinate 23,982, forward strand.
ATATCTTATACCACTCGATGGTTTTCGTTTGGCGGCTACCACACACAGCAAAGTAGGACCATTCATTTGGGCTGGAAGAAGTGCCGAAAACAAATGGTGAAGTATGTGACGACGTCCACTGTACAAGTTGCCCCCATAGTTCTCGAACTTTCGCATGTCTCTGAATGGTATTTTTTTCGATTTTTCCGCTACTACTTATACCGATTCGGGTCTGATCCGAGGGAATGAAGAAAAACATTCGGAGGACGCACGTGAGCGTAGCAAATACGTATTGATAACTGTAATCACTTCGGAAACTCCTTCCATTTATCTGATGGTAGAGCTGACTGTGGTTTGTCACAAAAACACCTCTTTTCTGAAGTTATAATTATTTGTGATTTCTGGAATTGCCTTGGATGCAATTCTGTATATTGGGTGACGGCAATTTCAAATTAAAACAGCAACCCCGTTTTCATTAATACAAATTACACCCAAATTACAACCCGTCGAGAAGGTTGAAATCCATCCATATCTTTTACTTTACAGCGATGGTCCGTTAATAAGCTTTTAATCTAAAACCTCCAAACTCGATGCGAAGATATTGCGGGCTTGGGATTACGTTCACATGGGGCTCCATAGACAACTTCTCGGCGCACGCCGTCCCCGTTTCCCTTTCTGCAGGACGAAGGATATTTGCTGTGGTCTGATCTCCATCGTTCGGGCTTTGTATTTCTGCATGCGTGGGTGTTTGTGTGCGGTGCCCTCCGCCCTTCGAGGGTGTCTTTTGGACTGTGATGGGCATTAAACGATAATAGTCGCTGGCGGTTTCCAGCCTGGGACGACCCACACTCTCTCGCATTCGGATTTCGTTGGTCTGACCTGGAGGATCTCTGAGCTCGCACCACCACCACCAGAGAGAGCGTCTCTAAACTCCGAACCGAACTGAACTTAATTTAACTAAATATCCATCTTCTTTTCTCGTCCTTGCTGCCCCGAGGGGGGTGCGTGGATATACGAAGCGTGGTGGTTTCTGGGGGCGGTTTGGGTGTGTGGATGTGCGCGTGGGTAAATGGCGGTGCTTCCTCACGAGACGACGCCGCCGCCAGAGTGCGCTCCGCGTTCACCGACCGCGTCAGAAAACGCCATTAATCTCGCTGGCTTTTGCGGGTTATCTGCTTGACGAATCGCACGCGGTGTGCAAACGCTTATACTGGATGTTGGTTGCTCCATGCGCTTTATCTGATGGCGGCACTCATCGGGGTCCTGCAAATTAAGGCGGGCCAAAAATTAGATGAATTTGCAATTTCTGGCTGGAATAATGGTTCTTCATTGCTGGCCTTCTATCTGGGATCTGATCATAAGCGGTCTGATAGCTGGGTTGTTGCATATAAGGGTTACAAATGAGGTTGAGATGGTTCTATGATTGAAGATGCAGATTCCCAGAAGTTCCTAAGAGTTTCCAAGAGTTCTTAGGTTCCAAATTGTTCTAGATCAATTCACACTCAAGTTTTAGAGATCCTTAGATTGAAACGAATGGTAATTTTTGGAATCAATCTTTTAGGTTCTTCCAGGCTGACGTTGCTATAGAGTAACCCATGGGTTGATTGAAAGTAGAGACCCTTTTCAGAGGACACAAGAAAGAACCTTCAAATAGAAGTTTTTAGAGGTTGATCATTCAGAAGACCACTATTTTTCTGGAGAAAGTTTTAGGGTCTTCAAGCTTAAAGGAGATTATCAATTTTTGGACCTAATTTTCTGGGACCTATTTGGATATTTCCACAGTACCTTGAGACCCTAAAGGTTTCAGAAGCTTTAGAGATCCTTTTGGGAGGACTCATAAGAATCTTTAAATAGAAGGTTTTAGATCTCCAAGTTTCTAAAGGATTATCAATTTTGTGGGACCAGTTACAGTTTTAGATATTTTCTTAGTACCTTAATCCATTAAGGTTCAAGTAGTTTTAGGGATCCTTCTTGTAATCTTTCTATCCAAGAGTCATCCAAGGCTTGATTGGAAGTAGAGGTCTTCAGAGGACACATGAAACAACCTTCAAATAGAAGTTTTTAGGTAGTCTGTTCAAACAGACCCAAATTTTTCCGGTTTAGATTTCTAAGCTTCTAGAAGATTACCAATTTTTAGAACTAATTTCGTGGAACTACTCACATATCTGGAAGAATTGGAAATTCCAGAAAGAGCCATCCATTTTTTTCACAGAGCCTTAACTCATAAAGCTTCTAGTAGTTTACTATGAGGATACAGAAAGAACTCTTCTGGAAATCTAAATTTTTGGATAGTTGCTTCTAGAACGATCCATCCGAACTTGGAAACGTATCTATCACTTACATTCCTCCCAAAATGAATGAGCTTACAATTTACCCGAAACATAAATTCACTTGCATCGTGCACAACATCAAATATACTCTGACTAATTTGTATTCAAATTTACTTATTCAATGCCGCTCTGAACACAATTACCTGCTCACTAGCGCCCCCACCTGAGCCTTCTCGGCAACCCTCAGCCGAAAGCTGTGGAAGCAACGATATAGTCGTATAATTAAGATCCCTTTCAGCGGATAGATAAGCAACGAATTGCGAATTGCTCGGGATGGCTGCTGGGAATGTTCTCAGAAATGTACGAGGCCAATCTGTCGCCGTCTGCCTTCCACTCCTCTCGCCGCCATTTCGGCTGGCGGATGTCTTGCTCGAGCACCCGGAGGACGAGCGGGCGCCTTTTCGCCGCCTTTCGCCAGCCGTGTGCGAGCGCGGAGTAATTTAGTTTAATTGTTAATTAATAATGGCTGCAATAGGCGGCGCGCTGTTGCACGGTTAGTCGCTCCTCAAGTTTGCCACCAACACCACCGCTCGCCATTAGCGAGTGTCCTCGGCGTGGGCGCTGCCGCAACCAACCGCCCAAGTCTTATACTAATTAAATTAAAAGGTAGCGCTGCGTCGACACTTATTCTTCGGCGTGCTTCTTGCGGCCGACGCCCGGGTGTCAAGATGTTTCGTAATTCTTCCATTTGTGGCCCGAATTAATGCTGATGCAATTTCGCCGATATTAACGTGACCCAGTCCGTAATTTGTTTACTCGATGGGGCGCATTTTATCAGATTTGGGCTGGAAGTTTCAGTGATAAGTGGTCCAAATTTGTTTGACTCTCAGAAAGCAATTTAGTTGGTAGTTAAAAGTTTGACAGTTCTAAGCTTGGAGTTCGGACCGGAGGAAATGTTGAAGACCAGGTCATTGATGGAAGCTGTTGAGACTGGGTTGAGGTCTTAGAGATCTAAAGATATTTGAAGGTCTTGCACCTTAAGCATTAACTTCAAGCTTGACAGTTTCACTTTCTTGGAGTTGCTTTTTAGAAGAAAGTACAGGACCAAGTCATTGATGGAAGCTTTGAAGGTATCTTCAGGATTTGGAGATCAGAAGATGATTGAAGGTCTTGTACCTCAACTTTTGTTCAAAATTTGATAGTTCCACTTCCTTGGAGTTCCTGCCCGGAAGATATGTTGACGACCAAGTCATTGGAGGTATCTTTTGAGGTCTTGGAGATCTAAAGGTGTTTGAGAGTCTTGTACCTCAAGCATTTACTTCAGGCTTGATACTTTTTGGATGAAACCCTTCCAGATATCATTTGATATCTAAACCTCCCAGGGTCTTACACCTCAGACCAGTTAAGTATCATAGTCATCTTAATCCAACATCATATCCTCCAGAAAGAAAATGATAGTGCATACATAATATCTAAGAAATTCTGTATCCAAGCCTGCAAACATTATACCCAAATGTAATTTTGGCAAACACCTGAGCTCCTTTCAGATGATCCACTCCTCCCGGAACAAGCAAACAACAACCCATCACCCTGCGAACTGATCCCACTGGCATGATCCATTCCTATCCATATCTCTTCTGCGTATTTCTTGCGGTGGATTTATAAACCAGACTGGGATACGTGATGTACACGCATCAGCTGTAAATTGAGTTTTCACCTCGTCGTCCCTACACCTTCGCGTGCATGAAAGATGGCGGCAAGTATATCAATAGTTCTCCCCGGTACTGACACGGCGCTGCTATCTATCCGTATTCCGGGAGCGATGCGCACCTCTCCCGGATGGCTCCATCAGACGTGTAGTAGTCTTCAAATCACTCCCGTTCATCAAAATCCGCGGGCGTATTCGTGCATAACTCATACGTGGGTACATCTCTATAACATTCCAGATTTTTGCCCCCATCAACCATCCCACTTCATGCCACCATCACATATCGCCTTCGACGTGAAGAACACACTCAGTCAATCAGAGTTTGCCGCACAATTTATCTGTGGTTCCATTTTCAATTTTCATTCTGCAAGGTTTCCCACTCCTATCTACTACATCTAAACCAGATATAAACAAAGCCTGATTGAGGGTATTACGACGCCCTCTGTGAAGTACTAGTCAAAGGTACATGTATAGAGGGCGCTGGAGATGTTTTTGCTACTAATGGTCACATTTTAATATAACAAAGGAACAAAATGCAGACCGACTGAAAACGCTACTAAATCAGTCCTCAAGCATTTGCAGAGTTGGACTGATACCCAGCATGGCGCCGTTATGAATGATGTGCGGTGATTATCTAGCCATGGCGGCTACGGGAGAGTGCACGTGACGTGCACGCACAATACCTTCCCGACTTGTACAATTTTGTTCCCACTTTGTTCAAGTTTTTTTTGTATGTGAACCCAGTCCGCTGCGTTCGTAATGGCGCCCCCAATCGCCATTTTTATTTCTTTTTCGCGTCCGTGCCGACGTGTTTGTCCACGTACATGTTCTACATGTTCGTCATTTATCCTTTTTTGTCATCGTCACAATGCGTAATGGCTGCACTCCTGGTAGATTGATTGATCATATCGTTTTGTATCGGTCCACCTGCCGCCATTTTACCCGATGGGAATATTCAATTAAATTTACAACAAAGAATTTTTTTTCGAAAATTCTGTAGCAGCTAACAAATGGCCAACATTTGTCCTGCATTTTTTTCGGGGACTTTCTCATTAAAAGCTACAATAGACACTGAATCAGGGGTGGAAAAAATTAATTAATTCCAAGTACAATGTTTAGAAATCGGAAAGGGCAGTCTTTCGAATTCGTTCTGTTGAATTCTTTGAAATTTATTTATACATTCGGTTTGGAGATGGAATTTTTGTGGTGACACTTCCTTGCTGAAGAATTCCAAAGTTAGATTGCCAACTCAACTTTCTCCATCTGGGTCGGCGAACATCCACCATTACTTGTGCTGCTTTTTTCGTTTTTTTGCTCTTGAGAGTGGGAAGTCTTGAAGCACCTGGATCAAATTCTGAGTAACACTCGGTATGATTCTGGAGTGAGGCCGACGAGTGGATGAGTGAAGTATTTTCATTTTCGTTCGTGCGTGAAGCCTGAAATTGCGTAATGGACATGCGACACGAACCGACGCGTGTTTCGAGCATCTAACTTACGGATGGCTGATGCAATGGCGGCTCTTCGCATGGCGCAATAAATTGTATAGAAATTCATGCATATACATATTTCATAATGTGCTCGTATCATATCAGCTTCATCGTCGTAACTCTCTAATGTTGGATATGGTATGTGGGGTATGGTGGCAGCACTGTCGCTCGGTCGCCATTATGGTATAAACTGAGCCCTTTGCTCGGCTCCATTCAACGGCAACGACGCTTCGCTAAATGAAATTGTTGTAAGACTGCGTCGTCGTTTTAAGAGCGTAAATACACGCCTTCACTTTTACGCTAATTATTATGATGACATGAGGATGCGTGAATGTGACACGCCATACATTAGATACTAATTAATGTAATTATAATTATATAGTCACTTTATCGTATTACATGTTAAGAGTGTGTAATTTTGGAATTTCTACTTGGGGTGTAAGTGCTTGAATGGAAGTCAAATTCTGGAAAATCAAACAAGAGTTCAGGTTTTAGGAAGATTGCAAAAATCTTTTTAGATAGTTAGAAAATCAAAGTACTTAGATTTTGAATAGTTGGTGTTATTTGTGACCAAATTCTGAGATTTTAGTTCAACTGAATCCTCTGAAGTTTCTAAAGAATCCAAATCCTAGTAAGGTACTGAAAATTTAGAATTCTGGAATAATTTGATGACATCAATTGAGTATGCAATATTAAACCAATCTTTGTTTCTGATTTGGGAATTCTTCCAGGAGGAATTGTAAAGATTTCTTGAAAATCAACAAGATTGAAATTCTGACATTAAAAACTAGATTTCTGAAGTCATCTAAAGACTTATTGTGAAATTCAGACTTCTAGAATGTTACCAGAAAATTCAATATTGCATACAAGTATCACTTTTGTGTCTAAAATTGTAAAAAAATATCATCATTACCATATTATATTTAAAATACCAAAATTTTGACCTCGAAAGATACCGAGTAATTTGAATTCTGAATCTGCAGCATGAAACCAAAATTCAAGTATGAACACAGATAAATTTTAGAAATTTTGTTTAGGAACTCCTTTAAGAAGGAACTGTAAAGGCTTCAAACTTAATACCAACAACATTGAAATTCTGACATATCGATTCTTCTCCAAAGTAGCTACTCATTCTCAGAAATTGAATTTGAAGTCATCTCAAGAACCATATAAATCCAAACCTCTAGAATGTTTCCAAAATGATATCAGTATGTGAGACATTTAAAATTTGTAATCTTGAGATGTTTCTCAGAATTACACATAATAATTCTGTGTTGTCTAGTGACGACCACTGAGAAGCCACCAGAACCAGATAATTTATAACTAACCTCAACGTGGAGCGTAATTCTAATAGCATTACAATTTGCGGTGTACTAACCCTGTACCATCAGTATTCGCCAATTGCGAATTGGGTTCAGTTGCAATTGCAATCAACCATACTGTCTGATCGTCTGACAACTTAACAGCCTGTATGCCGCTTCGCTATCCTAATTAATTCAGGTTAAGCCAATTCGGACCAGTGGACAACCACACGATTCAATCATGCACTAATTACAGAATTTTCCCAACTTTCCCATATCATTACGGCTATTTTTCCACCGCGTAATTGTGCTGCTGTTTGCAGTGCGCACTTGTGGATTTTAATATTTGCGGCATGGCATTTAATCAGCGGTCAAATATTGCGGATCCGGAGGAGAAAGAGGTGGAGGTGGTTTGGGGGGTGGTTTGTGCTGCATCGTGTGGAAAATTAGAATTCAGCCGCGTTGCACATACAACAGTACCTCACATTATGTACAGAATTCCTGTTAGTACCAGTCCAATGTACAGAACCTGTCCAGAGTACCCCATACAGGGTGTTTAAAGTCCAGATGAAATTCTGAATAATTTCATGGGTTATTAACTTGATGAATTTTTGAATTTTTCCATGATGTGATTATTCTGTGTCTTTCTAAATTGTAAATTCATTGATCTAAAAAGTTTAATTGGAATCTGGAATTTTGAAACTTTCTGAATTGAACACTCAAAATTATGTAGTGGTCAAAAAGGAGTGGTACGAGGAAAGTCGGGAAAGCTGGGGAAAAATTATTCCTGGGGTGACATATCGCATGGACATCATGACATCATCAAGCTTTAGTCAGAATATTAAAATGTCCTTTAATTGTTATCACACGTTCATGGAACGAAAATGGAACTAATTTCCGAGTAGTTAACATTCTGAAGTGTTCATTCTGCATGGTTTGAATGCAACCCTTCAGTTCCGCATTGCGAATCTAAAGGGCGAAAATATTCCAAGTTCTAATGAGATTCTTCTTTGCCATTTATTTTCCAAAAGGGACCAAAGTGGACGTTGACCAACATTGGTGGTAGAAATTCCAATTCTTACGTGAGACCTGAAGTAATTGTATTTGTAAATGGGACGGGGATGTTCTTTTCTGGAAATGTATGTGCTCAGAATAAATTAAAGTCTGGAATGTCTCGGGGATGGTCTTAACATGTGCAAATAACTGGACATTCTTTGGGGATTCGTTTAGAAGCACCAAAGGTTTTCAAGGTGTAATCAAATACTTCATCGTGTTCGCATGGAATTTTTAATCAAAGATTTTTCTGTCCAGTATTGACCACAAATAAATTCCAACTTGGTTTCTGGAATGGGGGGCGATATGAATGTGCCCAAATTGATATCAATTTGATACAAGGTATTAATTCTGATTGTCCGCAAATTATCATCAAATAGAAAGACAAACAAAGGATGCTGTTTGATTAGGAGGGACAGGGTCATTTCACTGAGGCATCAATTCCTTTCATTGGATCACTACATCACAGGCTGGCGGGCAATATCCCAGCCGCAGTTCGGATCGATTGACATTAGGGCCTCGGTCGGCTGAAATATAGATGTAATTAAACGCCAATCTGAATATTCATTCATCCAGCCGTTGGCAATCCTGGATAACGCCACCTTCAGACACCCACACACATCGATCGGGATCGAGGAACGAGGCCAGTGGCATCCATCTTAGGGTCCAGCATGGACCCATCTTTAATGACTCCGCTTGTCATGCACATATTCTTCGGCAACATCTTCAAGACCGTCATTCAGCGGTGGCTCAAGCATCGGGAGACTTCTTGTTACGTAATCTCTTACCCTAATTCATCGGGCTTGTGCTTTAATGATCCGGTCCCAAGACCGCATTACATCCACCAACAGTGTCCATGGCCCCCGAAACCCCCGAAACCATCATTGGGGGTATGGGACCATCGGATAGAGCCTTCTGAATATGCGGATTAATAGCCGTGTAGCAAGTGCGTCCCGGCCATCGACACGTCTTGCGGGCGAATTACAAATGGCCGCCTCATTCGACGTGTACATAAATTACAGGTTTCAGCCTGAATCTGCAATAACTTCATCAATGTTGCCATTCGGAGAATTCAATATGGTTCGCTTCGCATCGAGAGGGCGAAGCCTTCCGGAATGCTCCAGCAAGGGTTTCTGATGATGGGGGCCCGCCCGGAATTGATGATACAACGTGTCCCATTCATCCCCCAAGTCGTCCTCCTTGCACGTATTTAATATACTCGATCAAAATTTAGTTAGAACCACCAATCCGAAGGTTCCAACTTGTGTGGGGGTCACCGTTTAAGTATCCTTGGATCGTTTAAATGGTGCATTGAAATGAAGAATGTGAAATGTTCGAAATTAGTTTCTGGGGCCAGTCAGCGTATCGAAACGATTATGCAAGGCCCAAAAAAACAGCAAGAAAACTGGGTTGGAGCGATGCGGCGAAAAGTAAAAAGTAATATGAGCGCGGACATTAATCTTAAATCTCTCTTATAGCGCAGCTCCCGAGGGTGGAAGCTGCGGGACGAAGAGGTGGTTGCACCACCAGCAGCCAACTATTAGACTGTCACACGCAAAACACGCTAAATTTCCCCAAACTCGCTGCGAAAACTTTTCCGAACATTACTCTTGCCTCCTGCAACCACCGTCACATGGCGGCACTGCTTCCAGTTTTCGAGTGCGGTTCCGAATTATAAATTTGCGGTAGACGACCTGATTGTGTCCGTTCATACCTACGCTCCAACAACTTCTTCCTGTTTGTACCCTTCATGCATCTGCATCGATGCCCTCCTTCATCTATTTGTATTTCCGGTCGAAAGTTCGATTATTTGCTGTACCCCGAAACACGAAATTTCTGTACTCTCATCATCATCTCAATCAGCATCGCGAAATTTGTTTTTGATGAGTAATTAAAACCTAATTCGAATTTTGGCCAACTTTCCTCTTTGTTTCCTTTGTTTCCACAGGACTCATTGTTACAGGATATGTTTCTGGCATTCCTCGACGTCCCTTTTATTCTTCGCCGAATTTGTTGTCGAAATGAGACGAAATTAATAAAAGACCACAATGCCGCACTCATCATCAAATAAATATGAAATTCTTCTCCCAGAGATGAGTCCAAAGAAGAAATAACAACCCTCACGTTCAAATACACGTTTATTAAATTTGCACGCGTTAATTAAAAAGAGCACGTGCAAATTCAACACCGCACCGGTTCAAAAATACGAACCTTTGTTGCGTTTTTAAACAAATGTCCTGAACTAATATTATTTCTTGTTTGTTTCAGGTGAGTCCTTGATTTATGGTCCTTGTGAAAACAACTCGAGGGTGAGCTAATAACATTTGGCAGGTAAATTAACTGTTTTTTGGTGTTCAACTCAATAAACAATTGGGTAAATACGTTTTTGTTGATTTAGAAGCGAATCCACAAAATTATTGCGCAAACACCAAAGGAAAAACTTCTTAGAGCACAGACATCATGCATTATGAATATGACCTTGACTCGAGTTTCCATGGAAAATTTCTTGTGCACCTTTTTTCTGACGTCTAGTACATTCTCATCGCATTAAATCTACATTATCATTCCTTAGTAGAACCATGATACTCTGGTATTATTGAATTTGTCCTTTTTTTCTGGAGAACGTCTGAACCATCAATAGTCCCTAAAAAATGGATCTTCTTTGATGTGTTTTTTACTAGATTTACTCCTTTGTTCGTAGTTTATTTGATGCTATTTTTGAGACGCATGTTTTTCTATGAAAATTCCTGACGCCTCCGTCGAAGGACGATTCGTTCGTGAGGATCAACATTTTCGGACCGTGAATAAAGCAAAGCGCATTAACGAAGTCGATGTAAACTAGAGGAAAGTGATACTAAGCCGAACGAGGGCGGAAAAGCCGAAAACGTGACATGGACGCCATTTCGTCCTTTGCAGGATCACTGAAGAAACAAGCGTCTGACACCAACGACGCATCTCTTCGTTGACGATGGCGACAAACATTACTTATACTTATTCTGCGAACGACACCAGAAACATTGAAACGCGTAAAAGCCGGAAGGGGGTGGTGCTAATAAAAGCGGCGAGTTAATAAAACGGAAATAAAGGCACGCCCGGAAGTCGTCGAAGGACCCGCACTCAGAAATTAGTTTTTATTTGTAGCATTTTTCATTGCTGTCGTTGATGTCTCGCGGCATATCTCCGCGAAACGACCGGAAGTGTCGGTGGTGTTTTTATGGCAGAGGGCGCGCTGCGCACGCGTCACTTCATAACTTCGGATTGAAACCGGTCGTTTTATGCGGTTAGAAATTTAATTTTCCTGATTTGCGCGCATTGCGCTCGTATAAACCGACAATTTTGTCCATGATCGCACTTTAATTTTTATCCCTTTTTATGATTATAGCCGATGGCGTTGAAATCGTTTACACGTCCACAATTCAACGGTGACATCTGTGCAAGGCGCCATTTTTGAGTCCTGTGGTTGCGTAGCAAGCAGATTTGCAATTATATGTAATATGGTGGTTGGAAACAAGCAAGGATATTGAAAAACGTGGAGGGCACAAAGAAACGCGTATCCATTTTTATCCTTTTCAGACTGGTTTATCCCATGGCTCGTGAGGGGTCCATATTCAATTTCAGTGGGAGCTTGAAGCATCCTTTTTGTCCTCTTTTTATTTCATGTTTTTAGATTTATCGTTTGACTTTTCACTTTTGAACCAGCATATGAGGATTTACACGAAGTTAGTAATTGCTGTTTTCATCTGAACATGATAAAATTCCACATTTAAAGATTTCCCTTAAAAAATATCACTTTATTCCACGTGTGAGAGAAATATGTCCTTTTATTTCACTTGTGAATAAATAGACTAGAACTCCTGTTGGCTACTATGGTAACAAATCAAATGAACTGTTGATTATGTATCACAAATGTTGAAAATGAAATAGAAAGCATTCACAATGATTGCACATTTTATTATTCGGAAAGTAAACCATGAAGGAAAAGTGAAATAAAATATGTACAAAGGACTGAAAAGCCGGTTCAAAGCCAATAAAACGAGTAATAGCAGTAATAACACAATTGGGGGAAGTACAAAACACTCACGAAGCACTCAAACGCTAGGAAATGCAAAGCAAAACGCGTATTTACCTTGGATTTTAATTGAATTTTTAAGCTTTTTCTTCTTTGTGTTTTCGAGTTCCACAATTTCCTCCTCGTCCCTCGCCACACTTTCCTCATTTTTTCTTCCCACTTTAGCCTCAAGTGCAATGTCAGAATGGGAAACGCGTGAGGGTGCATAAATATACCATAAGCATAAGTTGGGTCCAGCGAGGAAATGAGACTTTGTAGCAACGTTTGCCAACGCCGCCTCCTTCAGCGGCGAGGGTGAGGATTTTTGTTGCAGGACATCAAGCGGCCAGGATCAAGCTCGATGCATGCGCGTATAAAATGCAGGACTTTGAGCGGGATTGCATGGCACACGATGTGGGCAAATAGAAAATAGACGATGCGCATGTATGGCTGGCGAAGATAGCACTCTGGCTGCATGGAAGAGATGGCGAGTGTGTGACGGACACTGCTTTGTGATGTGATCGGCTTCGAGATAGGGTTGTTCGAGAGGGCTTCAGATTGACTTCAGATGCATGAATAGACTGCCGAGGTCACAACACTCGCCGCCCGAGGGTGAATAACCTTATTGGGCCAATTTGAATGCAGTTATCTTTTCACGACCTTTTCTGGGTGGCAAGGTGTCGACAGATTTTCATATTTTGCTCGAGGAGGATGGACCTGGAGGATGCTATTAGATGTTTTGCTTTTCTTGAGGGGTTTGATGACAAGTACAAAGGTTGAAGGTGAAATTTTGAGTTGAAGAGTTATCTTTGTTGTGTTCTTCTATCCAGAGGGTTTTGGAAAGGTGTCTCTAGGTGAATATTATCCAGGACATGGATGTTTAGTTTTCCTTCTAGAAGGTTTTGTTATTGGTCATTGATTGGAACCCTAACTGGATATCAGAATACAGATACCTGAAGATAACTGAAAAGCTTATGTATATTTTTGAAGAGCCCATTTAGGATCTTCTTTCTGTATCTCAAATATCAAAGGATAAGGACTTTCTACAAAGTCCAGAAAGGAATTTGCACGAATATTTGGAAATTTACATCTGGTTCTTGATGTTATGACCTTAAGAGATGTTAGATAGCTGCCCAATTTTTGAAAAAATTTGTCTCATTCGGTGTCTGTGTTCTAGAATTTGCAAATTTCCCTAGGTTATTGAAAAGAGCCCAGAATTAATAACGCTTCAAGAAATATTTTCTGGAACCCTTGTTAATGTTGTATTTCCGGAAGGTTTTGTTCTTGCTTAATGATTGGAACTATTTGATTTCTAGATTTGGATATCTTCAAACTGAAATTCTTATCTATCATTTTGAAAGCCCCCCTTTGGACCTGTTTTTTCTGCATCTCTAATATCAAAGGACAAGGAGGGAATTTGCACCAATTTTTGGAAATTTTTATCTGGTTCTTGATGATATGACTTTAAAAATTATCAGATAGCAACCCAATTTTTGAAAGAAATGAGCTACTTTCAAAATAGCTGTTGGATTGATTCATTCAGAGTCTATTTTCTAAATTTGCAAATTTCCCAAAGATATTGAAAACAACCCCGAATTAACCTTACCAAGAAATATTTTCTGGAACTTTGTGTCATTGTTGTAATTAATAATTTCTTCAAGTGGTTCTATTAAAATTTCAACCCTTAATAACCACCCATATCTATATGTATGTTGTCTCCTTCGAGGAGAATGTACGAAAATAGGAAAATTGAAAATTCAATATGCTCTATGTATTGCTTCTGGCAACTCCCAAGTCCCATTCAATTCGCTTCCCAGTTTTGGAAGTGTCTCGAATTGTCTTGCTGGCAGTATTCGCTCTTTGTAGCTTTCTGAAGTGCTGGGGGCGTCTGTGACTTTCGCAAACATTACATTTGCACACGACGGGAGCGGCGAAAAATCGTGTTCTGCGAGCTAATGTTTCACGGATGTATATTTAATGCTTTGGGACCGCAATGGTGGATCTACACCTGCGAAAAGTGCGAGACCTCAGAAGTCATCAAATTTACCACTAACACTTTCACAAACTGCCCAACTTTCGCAAATCTTGTTCGCTAAAAACGTCAAGTTTTCAATACAACAACGGGCCAAAATTTGAAGAGAAGGAAATATTCGTTCGTTATTTTCTTTTATAAGGATATTGCTTCTGATATCTTCATTTTGATAAGACCATAAAATAGCCAATTGGACATTGATCCTTTCAGAAATCCTTCCGGCCAAATGTTATTATCTGCGAAATTTTCCACTAATGAAAATCTTTGAAAGGACGACTCGATGAAAGCTCACCTTTTGTGTGAAGGAATGAAAAGTTCAAGGACCTCATGTGCAGGACTCATCTCTTCTTCGGTTACTTTCGCAATTGCCATAACTCCTTCTCAGCTTCGCCATTTCGGTGACCGACACCGGAATATTGGACGGGTCGCCCGTTTTACGACCATCACACACGCATCCAGGACTCCTTCAGCCCTCGTCCATTCCAGAGATGAGATGAGATGAAAGCCGCAACGGACGCATCCTCTCTGATCGGTGCAGGATGGCGGCGATATTCGCTCCCGAACGGATCCCGCCCAACCCAATGCAGCCCCATCCGCATGTGAATTGCTCCCTGAGCTGCTCCCGGAAAAGCCACGCTTCGATTCCGGACTGGCCTGCAGACACCATAAATATTGATACATTGACTCACCTCGTGTGTGTACAATGCACACCGCAATAGTCGATCCTTTCTACGCCGCCCACATAAACATTTCGGGCGAAAGGTCCCACTCACTGAGGGGCCAACCAACATCTAACTTTCCAGAAACTTCTTCGTCCTACACGACTTTTGTTTCGTTCCGTTTCGTAGAAAAGTACAAGAAGTACACTTTCTGCGTTATTAAGAATAAGTGTCCACGTATCGCATGTTACAATGGTCCAATGAGGGTTCGATGACTATTTCTGGGAAACTGGGTGTTTCCAAGGATTGAAGGATTCGCTTGTTTGATGGGTTGTTGGAGGAGGTTGTGGAACACTCTGAGAGCATTGGGCGTAAAATATGTGGAAAGTGAGAGTATATGAGCGAGAGTAAATTACTCGCCAATTTATTACCACGTGGCAGGAGACATCCTTGTCCCTCGAGGCTGGAGCACGTTGGGATTTCAGGAAGAAGAACGAGGGGAGTCGATATTGATGTGTTTTTGCTATATTTACACAAGCGGCATTCCTGGCCAATATTGGTTTCGTAGGAAGCAAGGCAGAAGGAAACTTTCAGAAGACGTAGAGGCCCAATCTAGGACCTGAGAAGCAAAGGGTCTAGATGAGATGTTAGGTCAATTGGCAGTGAAATTGATTCCTGATGGAAAAATAGTTTGATTAAGAGTTGTTATTAAACGTACTGGGGGCAATTATATCCGAAATTACTTTATGGACCATCCNTCTAGGACCTGAAGCAAAGGGTCCAGATGAGATGTTAGGTCAATTGGCAGTGAAATTGATTCCTGATGGAAAAATAGTTTGATTAAGAGTTGTTATTAAACGTACTGGGGGCAATTATACCCGAAATTACTTTATGGACCATCCACTCCCTCAAGATCTTCCATGGTCCCTCATTATCACAACATAACCCTAAGCAATACCTTCAACTATTTTGCCAGTTTCGTTTGTTCTGGATGATTGTAACCTTTTTGGGAGCAACCAACTGATCGGATGCAACAATATTTTCTGCAAAGCGATTCTTCGGTATCATTGACGTAAGTGGTCGTTGGGTTGACAAACAAAGAAAAACCAAACCGTCGATGCTTGCACGTTACACTACAAATGTAAAGCTAAAAGCAATGCGATGTTCGATGGAAACATTGGAAACTTTCACGTCTCTTCGGTTCGTGTCGCCCAGGAGCACCTTTCGGCGAAGGAGCAGGAGGAAGATGCTGGAGCGGATATTGTCCCCGGAGCCATGTCCCCCGCACTACTTTATTCCGGGATGCGATTGCTCCTTCGCACGGTCTGTCGAGTCGGCCTTGTTGCGTTCTTATGTTTCGTTCATAACCCGTGAGGCTCAATCGGCGCCATGGAAAATGAAAGAAAGATGTCAACGCGATGCCGCCGGCGAAGGATGGGTTCTCGGGGCGGCTTCGATCAACAGACGTGTGTGTGCACTTTCTTCGGGACTCTCTGGAGGAGAGGACGCGCAGGACGTCACATGTCACGTATCACGTATCGCATTGCATTTGGGAATGCAAGTGAATATCGCTGTTGCGAGCGGATTTGTCATCTGCTTTTCTTCGGGTGGATTTCGACTGATTTTGCTATTGGTATTGATGGATACTGGGGATTGCAGAAAAGGAGTAGTTGATTTCTTGGTAATACCCACTTTTAACGATACATGATCCTAAGTTTCAGGGTGATAAACTCCTTTTAGAAGTTTTATACCTTAAACGGTTTCTTCAGTTTCTGAAGTTCTATGTTGTTAATTTAGTACATTTAGTAATGCTACATAGAAATTTCTAAGGATAACGAAGAATTCATATTGTTTATTTCAATTGGAACAAAAATGATAGAAATTTAAACATTCTGCAAAAAATTTATCGCAATTTGAACCTTCAAATAACCAAATGCTATTAGTGTTTCGAATTTTCAAAAAATTGTCACAAATTCATGTCTAGTTAAGATAAAAAGAAAGAATTTTTATACGGAATCCAAAAAACATTGGTCCAATGTTTCAATTAGAACAAAAGTTTTTGAAATTTCAAAAAAACTAATGAAATATTGGTGCTCATTTTTGAAATTTGCAAAGCAATAAATTATCTTTAATCAATGTCCTTATATGTTACTTAAGAAGATACTATTTTTATAGGGAATTCAAAAAATCATTGGAACAATATTTCAATAAGAACAAAAGTTGCAGTTTTTTGAAGATTCTGCAGAAGTAGAAATTTTGTGAACCTTAAGGTTTTATCAAATATTGTTAGAAGATCCTTTTTTGGACTTTCTTAGACAAAGTTCTTGTATCCAGAATAATCTATGGAAATTTTGAGATTTTCTGAAAATCGTAATCGTTGAATAGGAAATTTTTGGATCAGTTTTCTGAAACACCTTATACTTTCTCTATTCGTGCTGCGTTTGCGTTTGATGGGAAAATAGGTTACGTGCGTTTCCCAACGGAGTTTTCACTCAAACCAGCAAAAGGATGAATGATATATACCAGGCCAGAGATAAAATATCGCAGTGAAGCAACGAATTTTTTCCTCGCTGTTTTTCGGCATGTTGTTCCTCCGGTTGTTGTTATTTTAGTCCCCAACGACGAAATATGATGAAGATATCTTTTTTATTATTTTATATATTCACCATTCTATTCCATATTCAATTTTATTTTCGTTGCCTGTCCAGTTTGCTGAAATACGCGCATCACCAGCGATATTTTTTTATTCGCTCTCTTCCTGAATTCATAGTTCAGGAACGCTTTGATTCATCTGGGAAAAATGGCATGAAATATTTAGTAATTTACTGACGCACTAGTGTCCATAATCCCGATAAGAAAAAACAACCATGGAAAGAGATAATTTTGATATATTGCAAAAATAAGAGAGTTGGTTAATATTGGTAAATTTTTGGTATTTGAAAGTTGATTTGGAACAAGTTGGAGGTTTTTTTTTATCGTTGGCAGATTTGAAATTGCGTTCGGTGACGCATGCGCTTCGTGAATGCTGGACGCGATACGACACGAAAACGCGCAAGAACGGGAAAAAGTTTAATCGAATTTGTTGCCTTCTTGTTCGTGCGATCGCGATCCTCATCCTTATTATTCTTCGACTTCTCATACACGTGCGCCCGTTCATATGTTGGCCCATGCTATTTTCCCCATCCATTCGACGATTTTCTTCTTCCTGCCGCCCGAGGCTTGCGAGGAAAAACAGAAGGATTTCTTCGGCCGGCAGCAAAGCGGACGGATTTTAGCATTTATTATAAAAGTTTTTCCTCCGGCTTGATAGTAGATGATAGTTTCCGCCATACAACACGCGAGTGTGAAAAGTCATTTCTCAAGTTTTATTTCCGCCAATCCGTTTTTCTCTGCGATTTGTGATAAATTGCCTTAAATATGATTTTTAAATAAAGAAATCTGATGGTAAATCATATGATAGTTTTTTGTTTTCTCAAGAGTAAATTTTTTGAAAAACTATTTTACAAACAATATTTCCTGAATATATTTTCCTCTATTTGGGCAAAGTCCAATTCATTTTCACAAACCTGAATTTCTTATCAAAATGAATACTTGTAATTAACAAAACAACAAATCCTATTTCAAAGATTTTTTATCATCCCATGTTTAGACTTGAATTTACGAAACGAGATAATTTGAATTTTCACGACATAAAAAATCCCATTAAGTTTGATTTTCAACTCGCATTTTCCCCATCTTTTCGTCACTTGTTATTTGCCTTTGATCTGCACGCCTTTCTTCGATTTTTCTTCTTTAGAATCCAATTAGGTTGGCAATATTTGATTATGCGCTCTCGCACGCGAAGACAAAGAATGAAAGTATCCCATGTATCCTGCCCGTGCGTCCCGGCATAAGACATGTTAGAAGGGAAGAGTTTCCATACACGACGACGTGTTGAAGACGCAATGATGCCTTTTAGCCTCTCGCATCACTCGAATGCGCAAGACATGTGAGTCGACTGCGAAGAGACCAATTTTCTCCAATTTTGTCAACTAATACGATGAGATACACTTATATTCTTGCACTCAACACGTGATACTCCTCTTGAAGCTCCGGCGGAAACAAAGAACGTACTGATACATATTCTCTTCGTGATGTTAACTTTTTTGTGTCGTGTTTTTCCAAATACTTCTTTTCCTTTCTTCGAGGAAACTATGTTTTCATGGAAGTATTTCTTACATTTTCCTGCAGTCTTTTGCATGGAAATGTACTATGGTGATGTTTAATAAATGAATATTTATTGCAAGATGCTTCGATGAAATGAAAGCTTGGATGTCTGAAGAATATCACTGAGAAATGTACTCCAGTGAAAGAAATTACAATTTGTATCGAAATAGGTGTTATTTTCTTTCTTTTCGGATTTTTAAATGGAAGAGTGGAAATTCGATGGGGAACTTTTTCCGTTATTTTTTCGTTCTTTGCTTTTTTGTATTTGTGAACAGTTTGTCGGTGCTGGGCGAATTCGTTTTGACTATCTATGCAAATATAATATCAATAAGCCATCAGCAACATATGCCATCACGCGTTGCCTCACATTTTGCCAATTTCCCAGTTTTTCGGTGCTAGGACAAAGAAGGGAAATGGAAGAAAAGTCATTTGATGCCTGATCGCACGTAATCGTATGATTTTTTCATAAAATCTCTTCTTGGTTTTATTATTTTAGTGCAATAATTTCATCATTTCCCAAAAAGCAATAAAAACAGAAATTTTTTATAGAGGAAATATACCGGTTC
Organism: Aleochara sp. GC000083; assembly: GCA_030264555.1. Lineage (NCBI taxonomy): Eukaryota > Metazoa > Arthropoda > Insecta > Coleoptera > Staphylinidae > Aleochara > Aleochara sp. GC000083. Next base: position 43,291 of record JARJDZ010010306.1, read on the forward strand.
TGGATCAGAGTACACCTTTACTAGATTTGATCTAGAACCGGCCTTTTTCTACTTCAACAATAAGTAGCCAACTTCATTCGTTTTGGGGATATTAGAGATAGAAATTCTTAAGTCTAGGTCCAGCTTTGGTTTTTTTACTCAGTTATTGCTTTTATTCATAAGGCAACATTTATTTAATATCGAAATTGATTTGGATGCTTGCTGCCAAACTGAAATTTCTTACATATTTTATGCGGATAGCGCCCATGTTTTCGCTTGGCATTCGGCCAAATATTGCCTTCGAAATCGAGTCACTCCTTGAACGTTGTCTCAGCATCCTTTCTTCCTTTCTCTCCTTTTTTTCGTCTGGACTGCGGATACCATGCCTTCAGTCACTCCCGAAGGTCTTAGGAGTCGTCGAGCCATTGCTATTCCAATAGCCCATCTATGATTATTCCGGCAAGGACGAAAACATGGCGAAATCTTCGAGCAGTCGAGATGTTGTTGTTGCTTGTTTCGTCCTCTTCGTCGTGGCTCGTGTGTGTAAGCTGGTCGTTGCTTTAATATATCTTTGCACTATGCCCCGAAGGCCTTTTGAGCCAATTCGACCCGGGGACCTGGAGCGAGGGAGTGCGCCCGAACGGGGATGGTATTCTTCAATAACCCGAACGGAAAGAACGCGCGCCAGGATGCTCCCGATTCGGGATGCGAAGGATCGGGGGCGCACTTGTGCAGCATGCCGCTTAATGTTGATACAAATAAATGTAAATAGAAAAGTATTTACGTTTAAGTTTATGGATCTGGTGCAGGGATCGCGCTTGCTGATCGTATTGAAAATGGGAATGCTATGCAGATGCGGGTAAAGTTTATCCTGGATGGTCTTTGATCCTTGCGATTCGCAGTCGTAATATTTGTGTTTGCATTTTCGCAAATTGCAATGATAGAAGTAAAGTGATTGTAAAGTAGAATCAGTGTAATTGAACCATCAACATTTTTCAGATATTTATCCTGTTTCTTGTCCTTTTTCTCACTCATTTTCATAGTAATTTTAAACTAGGAAGATCACTGAAATTATTTTCCAGTTTTAGGATAGAGTTTCGAATTATTTTAAATGTAATTTACAATATTTATTGTTGTCGTTTGATTATAATTTTATTTTATAATCAATTCAAATTTAAATTTTTATAAAATCCGTGAAAATTGTTTTTTGTTATTCATTTAGTTTCAAATTGTTCATTATGTATTTTTTCGCTGAATTTCAACTTGTTTTCAATTGCTACAAATTCTGGGAAAATTGTTTTATTTTTTCACTTTTGTCAAATAATAATAATATTGTACAAAAGGGTCATTGTAAATTAACACCTTTTTGGGAATTATCCTGATTGTTTTTCGACTCATTTTTATAGTAATTTTAGACTAGATAAATCACTGAAATTATTTACAATTTTTAGGCTGCAGTTTCAAATTATTGGAATTGTAATTACCTATATTTATTGTTGATATTTGATGGTCGTTCTATCCTACAATTATTCAATCAATTTCAACTTGAAATTCATTGTGAAAATTTGTTATTTATCTATCATTTTACTTTTTGTTCAATTGTAACTGCAAAAAGGATAATTGAAAAAAAGTCTAAATGTAATGTCTAATGTAATAGTACATTCTGTTTCTAGTACTTTATGAATCATTTTTTCAAGCAATTTTTAATTATTTAAATTTAGTTAGCATTTTATTTTAAATTGTTGAATAAGCTGGTTTCATCGTTGATTTTTAATGGCTTTTTTAACGTACAATTATTATGTAAATTTTAGTGTGTGACAATATTTCAATTTCAAAAATAATTGACTATTCATTGTATTACTCCAATATTAATCAAATTGCAATTCTGAATTTTTCGCAAAGAATAGCAAAATCGAATAACACAATTCGCCATTCAATTTGGAAGCAATAAAAGTTGGGCGACTGGAAACGGAAATGCAGAATTGGAAATTTTTCCATTTTAATCTCCGTTCGATGCATTTTCGCATCCACAAAGAAATTCATCTTTCGCTCACCGAACTTGTTACATGCGCCTCCCGCATCGTTCCTAGCACAACAATCTAATTTCTTCCCGTGCGATGCTCAGTCCTCTCGTTTTCCTGTTTTCGAACATTTCCCATTTGCATTCTGCGTGTTCATATGTTGTATTCAATTGCCGCTGTTGCCGGAGCGATATATGTTTCTGTGGCTGCTCCATTTTCCCATCTTCCCGCATTTTCGGGATGTGATGCACACACGTCCATCCTGTCCGTTTGGAACATGTTGTTGCGGCTCGCCCATCAACAACAACAACAAGAGCAATAATCGTGCTTGCACATGAATGCGTCCATTTTGATGTCGCTATCCTGATGCTGGTCCTGTAACGTCGTTGCGGATGGCGCTCCTTTTGTATTCCCATTCATATTTCTCGTGATGGGGAATCGACTGGGAGCGAAAGGAAGAAATGGGCAAATCGAACTTTACGGCCGTGCCAATTTTCCATTCTAATGTTTATATCCATGTATTTTTCATTTCGCTATCTTTACGGTGCTTCCATCGCCGCGATGAATAGTAAATTCGAGGAAATTCCTTCCTCGGGACGCGCAAATGCGATTAGGTCATGGAATAAATGGCATTTCATGGGAGAAATACGGGGAAATGAACATAAATATTCTGCTTGATGTTGCCGCTGGTTTTGTTATCCTGGAAAAATTCCAGGATCACAAATCAAGGAAACCCTAATATTTTCCATTCCAGTTATTTCATAGTGGTAACATTTTCAGACTATACTCACATCATAATCTTCCAAAAAATCATTGCAGAATTGAAATCCTCTTTATTATCCTTTATCTGGATAATGACTTCAATACCAATGAATCCCTCCAAATTTTTTTGGAATGGCAAATTTGTGTATGTCATTAGTAATATCCTGCATTCAAGAGGATAATTCCACAATTGCACGCACCGACTCCTGATGCACTTGGAGGGATGCTCACATGGCATGATGTTGGTATTGTCACTTGCATGCGACGCGTTCTACCATATTATGTGACATTGCTGTGCATTTCCTACCATTGCCCGGAACACATTCGGCTGGTGTAATTTGGCAGGAGTGCAGTCTTGCATGTCGCCATGTTGTATCGCCTCCATCCTTAGTCCTCGATTAACCACATGTGTCTTTATTATAATACGCCTATATCGATATGTTGCTGTTCATCCTGTTTGTATCACATATATCCATGGGATATCTATACGATATTTAGACATTCCAGTGATGCATGGATGCAGGTATCAAGGAGCAAAGTCGTTGTTATCCTTGACGGTTAATTAGGTTTGAATTTGATGCAATCTTCGATGGTATAACAAGATTAATCGGATTAATTTTGCTTGCAAATTACTAAACTGCAAAATCGTCTATATTTCAAATAGTAATGTTGATTTATGATGACATGTTATTTAATATAATTCTTCTTTGTTGTTTCAGGTGAGTTCCCTTCCCTTTTTTGCTGCTATCAGTAAATATAATGATGAAATGTAAGTTACAAAAATTATGTTCATTGAATTGATGAAAACTCATTGATTCTAACAGGTAGAAATTTTTAAGTTTTGTCAAACAGGATAATTTTATATTTAAATATTAAATAGATCTGTATATTTGGATAATTTTTAATTATTGCTAACTTTTGAAAGCATGAAAACACTAAAATACAATTAGCATCTTGTCATCAAATTTTTTTGGGAAGCTCAAACTTTATCAAGTTTTAATTCAGAAAGCATCATTTACATTTCAGAAAATAAATAATTGTAATCCGGAATAAAAATAAAATTGAGAAAGTATCAAATGAATTTCAAATCTGTGGATTATTATCAAGAAAAACATCTGAATAATATTTGCTACTTGCTAGATTACAATTTCCTAATCAAATTACAAATTTTATTTTCAAAATTACTATTAGAAAACAATCAATCTTCTCAGATAAGATAAGTGATCATTTATCACACGTGTGAGAAAAAGTGAAATTTATGTCACTCGTTTATACTCCACAATTCATTCCATATTTCATAATTCATTGTAATCATAATCCAACGTTTACTACTTTTATTACCGTCGAGGATTTGAAGTCTACACGACAATAAAATGCAAATACATAAATCAAAAATGTATACAACTTTCACAAGTGTATACAAGGCTCGTTTTGATTGAATAATAATACGAGTCAGTAGATATCAGATATGTCAAGCTGGCGCAAAAAAAACGAAAATAATTATTCGAGTTCTTAACGTGACTTACCATTTGTTGGTGTTCGTGCGTTCGTTTTCCTCGTTCTCCATCTTCCACATTTTCCAATATGGACGCCGGGCGTCCTCATCGTCCTGTTGTACCATTCGCACCCTCGATGAATTCCCTGTCAACCTGGGTTGACGCCAGGACGCGTAAGCTGCAGGCTTTGGCCTTTCAGCCGAATAAAAAAGGAAATAAATTCATTGCGTTGTAATTTATTTCATATCATCTTTTTAATTATAGCCATGTCATCATTAATATGTTTCCTGCTTTTTTCGTCCGACCTTCTTCTTGCCCATATCCCGTATACCCCCATATATATTTATTTTTTGTTGCTGTTCCTTTCTTCGGGCTTGTTCATTATTTTGCGACATTTCTCCTGACAGTTTTTCCTGATGAAATTACTGCCATCTGTATTTATATGTGTGTGTGTGGGTGGAAGATATTAAATTGGTTTCTCTAATTATAATTAGAATTTACTGCGTTATATAAGAAAAAAATATAAGGAATGATGAATCATAATTAATATTTCGTAAAAATATCAAATATTTGGAAAAATGTAGGTGTAGAATTTTGATGTGAACGTCTTGCATGTGTGCAATGATACATAATTTAAGAAAATTTATACGAGAGACTCGTAAAACTAAACGTAAAAAGGATATGAACCCAAAAAATATGTACAAAATTTTATTAGAGTCTTGTTTCGTGCAACAAAGGAATATTTTTATCGTCCATAAAACGTTTTCTTCAGGTGCAAGGATATATTTCAGACAAATATCTTAATTTTCTCTATTTCATATTTCAACGTTTCTTTTTGTTTTCTTGAAATAAACAATGGAAGAAATTTAATATTTTAAGGACAAATTGCAACATCCTCACTTTTATCTTCATCCACCATCAAATGATAGCAATTGATCAAAGGATAATTTTAACTACTTCTATCGAGGAAAACAATTTAACTCTCTAGTAAAAGATTCACTGCACAAAAAGTAATAAAAATTAATCAACTAGAAAATAGAAATCCAAGACTGGATAAAACTAAAAGACACAACTATTAAAAGGCACGCAATTCTTCGAAGTGGATTGACTACCAACGAATGAAGTTGTTTTCAAGCAGGATTTCATACACATTTATGAGTTTTCTTTCACCCACTCACATAGAAAAAAAACATACCCAACAGGGACAAAAAGAAGGAAAAACTGGCATGAAGGAAAACTTTACTCTTTAGTAAAATCTCGAGACATAATAACACGAAAAAGAGAAACGATGTGAGAAAGAAACGTTGCAGGAACATTGTACGAAGGATAAAATATATCGAACGTAAACGTATAAAGCAGGAACATAAAAAACACAAAACTAGATGAGAATCGTACATTGGCAAACGGCTGGAAAAGCAAAGAAGGACGCGATGGAAACTCCTTCATAAAAGCTTTTTATTGTTGGCAATTCGTTTGTTTGTAGTGTTTCCTTATCGCATTCATCTTCACATCCTTATTTGTATGATTTTCTTAATTATATTTGCTGGTTTTTGATTCAAAATTAAACATCAATATTTTCCATTCTTTTTTTTTCTCTTTTGGGAAAATTGTCCTGGTTTCATATATCGATGAATTTTATATCACATCATAAATTCATCCCGGGTAACATAAATTATTATGGGGAGCAAACGTGCATATTTAATAACGAGCGGTAATTAGATTAGTGAAAACAGTGATTTATTGCTTAAATTATAAATAAAATTTTTAACTCTCGTTACGTCTCGTTTTGCATCGTGTTTCATTTCATTCGTTCGCGATTCACGCTCTCTGATAATAATATATTAACGGAAAATTTAATCTCCAAATCCGCTTTTCCGCTGGATTTAATTCAGTTTTACTATGATTAATTAATAGAAATGAATCACTCATTAATAGTTATGACGTTTATGTTTATAATAGTCGGTTCAACGCAGCATCCATATTTTCATTGCAATTAATTGTGCATGCATTGTTTTTGTGTTTATGTAGGTTTATTTTATTGTTTAAGCTTTTTTCATGAATAATATTTTATATTAAACAATCCTTTTGCTATGAAAACAAGTTATGGAATTTCTATATCGAAATAAGATATATTTCTATCTGGAAGTAGAAAATGCATTTTCTGATTATTGTTATAACTGAAAATTTATATTAAATTTCACTTGTTATTTCAAAACTATAAATATTAAGATTTCGTAATGAAATGATGAAATTCAAATTTTTGGCTAGTGAAAAGTTTGAAAACTTTGTTTTTAATCAGCTTTTTGATCAGTTTAAAATTTCTTTTTAATCAACTTTCAATGGTATTTGCTTATTTTCTTTTTGGAAAAACTTTGATCCCTACTTTTGATTAAAGTATAACTATTTTTTAATCTATCGATTTTTGAAATTATTTAATTTTTTCAACAGATTTCATTTTCATTTAATTCCCAAAAAAGTGGAATGAATTGTTCATTAAGTTTTGCGAATATAGAAAAGAATGATCATTCTTTCTTATATTAACTTTCATTTTTTTATACATGTAAATTACAGGATTTGCAATAAAAAATGAAATTTTTACAACAAATTATAATTTTTCTTTGTCGCAATTAAATTTACAAATGAATAATAATGAAACTTCAATGTCGCAATTTACATTCGGAATATGAACCAACAAAACAAATACAAATTACACTCATTTGCTTCACAGCATACTAATTTCACACTCCAACTTATAATAAACTATAACTGCGTGTACCATAACAAATGAGTGTATTTAAGTACGCCTCAAAATTATTGAATAATGAGACGCTCGAATGGTGGAAGTTGAAATTCGGCGCATTTGTTCATTTTCATTGGCTGCAATGCGACATCCATTCCGATGACGATGATGGATGTTTATTCATTATATTTGTTATTGTGCGTGCATTTGTTTTCGCAATAATTGCTGAAATGGAGCAACAGTGTCGCCAAAACGAAATCATCGTTTTGTTCGCCGGACGTGAATATGAATTCGTTCACTCTCATACCATTAATTCTAATGACAATTATAATAGAGATAAACAAAATAATAATAATAATACGAATGATAATAACAATGATAAGAATGGTAATGGGAATTGCGTTCTGTAAACGTAAATATTGAATAAAAACAGGACGAGGCTTTTTCGATTTTGACAGGAGGCGGCGCTGGCTTTGCATTTTGTTTTTAATTAATTAATAAATAATGATTAATTACGTTATTGTTTGTTGCATGGATGAAATTTTAATTAAATTTCTATTTATTTTAGCTGTCACGCTCTTCGTTCGTACGTCGACTTGTTTGAGAAATTTGAAATTTAAATTTAATAATTGTCATGCTAATTTGCAAATATTTATGGACCAGTGTTAATTTTTTACTGGTAAATTAAATTTCAGAAGAGGAGAAACGTAATTCAAATTTGTAAAATATTGTAGATAGAATTTGCCGATTCTAGATCATAGATCTCCACGTCTGTAGCACCGTATACACTGAATAATGAGTAAGCACCTTGATCTAGAACCGGTATATTCCATCTACTTATAAGCTTAACATGTATTTGCAGGAATGAAAGTTCTAGAAGCTTGACCACGAGCTAAGTGCATCCTGCACTAAGTTATAAGTTTTGTGCTTAGCTCGTCGTCCTAATCCTCGATGGAAACTTGAAGTTCCTCCTTGGAGGCTAAGAAGTCTTCCTCTAATGTTAAGCCTGCAATATATTTTCACTTGACTGAAACCCCGCATCCGAAACTATCCACTCAACGAACGAACGTCTCAAAGTAATCTTTCAGATGTTATTCATTAAAATTTCCCTTAAGTACTATTCGGTTGCCGATGTTTCTTTTCAATTTCCTTCCTCCTGCTTTCCCAAGATGGCTAAAAACCGCGTCAAGCAAGGGCAAGTCGAATTCCAATTACGGTTTTCCCAGAATTTCCATGCAGGATTCGTTCGACTGGAGGGGGCGGGTTTCATTTGCATTCGGCGAATTTCCTCTGCGAACGATTTCATAGGTCATTAGGTGGACATTCATTCAATAGGAGAGAATTCGCCTGTGAATGCTAATGCCCCATTCATGCGACTTTCTATGCTCTTTTGCTTGTCCATCGGGCGAAAATGAAAGCAGCCCGATGCGAGATGTCAATCTGGGTGGGCAGCCATCGATTTTCCGGTGCGTTCGGTTGCCTATCGTTGGGGTTTCACTTCATTTCCGTTCTTCGTCGTTTTTTCTTCGGCGGTTCAACGTTCGTTAATTTTTCTGTATCGCCCGCGATTCGCACTAATGAAGCCGCATTTAATTATTCTAATGGTTATTGATTGCGCTATTGCAGCCCGCAAGAAAAACCCTTCCAGTGGGGGAAAAATCTGCACTTTTAATGATCTTCAACAAAGAACCCAAGAAACAGAAGGAGTTTAGAAAAAAAAAATGTTATTGGGTGGGAAATTTAATATGAAATTAATGAAGTTCAATAATGTTTTGAATGAATTTAAAATAATTGTTTGTTTCTTCACCTTTTCAGAAAAGGTCAAATGTTATAAATGTAATTTCAATCATGAAATGTAAGAATTTGTTATTTGACATTCAGAAATTTCGCATTTTTGCACTTATCTACTTATTGTTGCATTTTTGGCAAAAATAAACTGACAAATGTACTTAACCATAAAAAAATTCAATGAAACTTTTTCGTGTTTATGATGCACAATATCATTGCGACCATTAGTCCTGACACGATGTCATCAAACATAATAATTTCGGATGATGCAGGAAACGCCGGGCGGATATAAAAAATGCATTCGCAAGTTGCAAAAACGTGCCGAAAGTAGCACGAGGCCAACAATGGATTCGGCACATTTTATGCCATTAGTTTATTGCCCGTTTGCGACAGGCAAGGATAACGCAGTTGATGCGATCACATGTGATGTGATGCGATGGCCGCCAAGGACAAAGATCATCCATTCAAGGACGCACAATGAGCGAAATGAGCAAAGGTCGCATATTATACTCAGCTTCGCCCATAAACTCTGCGCGCGAGCGTATAAAACATGAAAAGACATAAAAGTAAGAGGCAGCAGGACGATGAGTGCATTCGCAGATTAATGCTATCTGCGATTCCTGGCTGTTATCCTTAGAGCCGCCATTAGAAAGTTTATTTTTATTTCGCAACTCGCAACCGCCCGCTCGTGGTCTAAACAAATTAGCGGCGAAAACTTTTTCATTGAAAAATTCCTGCCATGAATCCTGCAACTCGCTTTGACTTTGATCTCGTCTTAATTTCATTCTAATTATTAGGTTATTGTCTCGTTGTATTACAAACCGAAGTTTCCAATTTGCCTGCAATTTTTTTCCTCGTTTTTTTCTTCTTTGTGACGAGAGAGCACTGATTTAAAAAGGCGTATTTTTCATCTTCAAGGTTGAGAGCGGAAGAAAAATGAATGGGAAAGTTCATTGCGTTAATACGCTCGTGGCAAAAAAAAACTTTAAAACTTTTCAACTTGAATCGCTCGGGCTGTTAACAAGAATGGAAGCTATCGATCAATCATTCATAACTGAAATTGAATTCGGTGCCTGTTTCTTCTTCATCATCTCGTCCATAGAGATGGTTGGAAGTATGCAAAAAATGTACCCGCCATTTTCATCCCTTTGCGTTTATTTATTTTCTTATTTCATTCGAATTGTAGGGTTTCTATTTCTGTTCTCGTTTTTCGTTTATTTTGTTTTTTGGTTCACACTTGAGGGTTTCGAAGGCGCTTTTTTATTTTGTTTTTGTGTTACGTCATTGTCGTTTGCATTGTCCTTCCATTTCATTTGGAAGTTTGGGTTATATCATTGAATTAGGGAAAGTGCTTCACGAAAGGCGGCGTTCCAACTCGGGAAAACGAAGAAAAAATGACGTAATGAAACGAATGAATGGTAAATGAAAGAAAAGGGAACTCAAATGAGGAAGGAAAATTGGTGGGGGGTGTTTCCAAGGAGCAAGGATAATCTAAGAATGGAATGGAATAAATGAATAAGGTTATGAATAAGTTTATGCAAGTGTTTTAACTATTTTGAATAATATTTAAATAATGTTTTTCCATGTGACGAACTCTTAAATTAATTAGTTTTTTTTGTGTCTCAGGTAAATAATTCAAGGATTTTTTTGATGGATATCGCCATTTCCGGTTCTAGGTGACGGTAAAGTACACTTAAATTTACTCGCATGATTTGATGAAAATTCTTGGATATTTTCATGATGATTCGTTATCCTAAAATTTAAAATGCAAACAATTGATTTGAAACCTTGGAACAAAACCACCTGAACTGAACCCTAGGGATATTATCACAGAATAAACGATGATCATGCATAACCAATGAGATCAAAATAATCCTCCATAATATTTCAGGTCTTCCTAAAGGAGGCCCGAACATTGTCATACATAAAGATGATTTAAGATCGTTTAACATTCGCAGTGTGCAAATGCGTCCCAAATGCATATTTATAGGCTGTTATGTGATAATAATGCGCGAACTTGTTGCGTCGCATACAAATAACAATCAAGTTTACGGTCTCGTACGTTGGCGGGTCAATATGCTCCTCGTTGGGCTCGACCATCCGACCATCGGACGAAGGACCTCGCTTGGTTCGCAACGTTTAGTTACTTAGAATCGGACGAAACGCATCCGGGAGCGAGTATTTACGACTTTCGGGCCTGCAATACGAACGTATAAATCTGGCGAGTGCACACGCCACCATTTCGCTAAACCCACGCCAGCAGGCGCGCCCTCTACATCCGGTCCGATCCTTGCTCGTCGCCGACGGCTTTGCTCATCGTTCGCACACAAATCCTGGAATCGGGAATGGTATTGTGTATGGTACCGAGAGAGTGTATGGGCATCCGATAGAGGAAGCTATCGGTTCGCAATAATTTACAATCTTGGAACGGTTCGGGCGCTCATATTTGCTCCCAGTGTGCGGTGGTTGTAGCGGCCCATATCTGTCGGTTAACATTTTCCAATTTTGGCGTTAGCTGTTAGCCAGTTAAGCCACTCGCACGGGGGTTGGGATGCTAGTTATCATTTATCCTTATTTTCCAATTTTCCTCGGTTATCGCTTCATCAGTCCTGATAGCCTTGGTATTAGTATTTATTGATTTGCTGAATTTCATTATTGTTGCTGATGAAATTTATTGGACGGGCGTTACCTTCGTTCGATTTGGATCAAATTTGAATTTGGGAATGTGGGTTAAATAGATTTCGATCTAATTAATGATGATGGGCAATATCTAGTTCTAAATGTAGGTACATCCGGGAGGGTTGGGTCAATATCAAATATTTGGATTTATTGAAAATCCATTATGGCATGTGTAATCCAAGATTTACTCGTTAAATGATGTTTATCTTACTTGAAGTTTCCGGTTTATTTTTACTATTGGGAATGTGACTTTCAAAACGGTCTTCAAATTTGAAATTTTATAATGATTACAATTGTGTAGGTTCAAGGTTTGTTAGATGTACTAGATCAATGTTAATGGTTAGAATCAAAGATTTCAAAAGATTTCTTTTATGGACAGAAAGTTATGATGGAACAAGAAGTATAATATCATCATAAAATTGAAGAAATTGGGTGATTTGTAGAGGTCCCATTTGAAGCAAAGTAACTAAGAGATGAGGTAGAAGATTGGTAACTTCTATTTTAGGACAAAAGTGGGCAAAATATCCATCTAGAAGAAGGTGCAATTCAACTTTATCAATTGAGATTCTTCCTAGGTTCAAATACTTATAGGGCAGCTTAACAGTAACAAAATTGAAGGTAGATCTACCAAGAAAAAGTTGGAAAGGAAATGCAAGAAAACTTCACCTTTGAAATACAGTATCATTTTAGAATCACTTAGGAGATGAACCTAGTGGTTATTTGATAGTTTTGAACACCCTGTATTGTATTGAAGCAATTTTGGGATGTTTATGATAGTTGGAAAACCTTGAAAGGATACATCTTATGAAATAGGGATACTTTGTAAGATACTGAGTCCATAATAGATTTTTCGGTCCTAGAAACATAAACTAATCCTATTAGTAGAGTATCATTTTAAAACAAATCACTTAAATGATGAACCTAGTGATATTTACAAGATCCTGTCCTGAATAGAAGCAGTAATAGAATGATTAGGATAGTTGGAAAACCTAATGGGGATATACGTTATGAAATGGGACACTTTGGAAGATACTAAATTCAGACTTTTTGATCCAGTGTCATTCTGCAATCTCAATCTCTTTCAAAAATTCTGAACCCATAACATTTTCAAAAACCATTCCATCAACTGCATCAAAAACACACAAAATCTAATCTACAACATTGTAACCGTTTTTGTTAGCCTATGTCACCCATGATCACCTAGTTTAACTCGTCCTGTCCCTCCTCTTCCCACAAAACCTCCATGTTGTCATACGTTGTTTAGCGAATTCATCCACCTGCCCTCCAAACGGTGCGGGCTATCAAGTGCGAAAACAGTGCGCCATGCCAAGCAAAACAATGTCCGACTAGATGTAAGCCTACCACCCAGCCTAACCCGTCCACATTCATCCACATTTTGCGGTACAGGAGGGACGAAATCCATCCCGGACGTCCCGTCCTGTCCTCGGCTTCTGCAGGGGAACTATCAACATTAGTGCGCGCGTCCAGCCGGCATGTATGCATTATCCTGTGGAACGCTGTGACATATTAGATGTGTACCCAGCCCATGTATGCAATGACGGTACCCAGAAGCGCATGCTTTGTTTGCCCATGCTTGGTGCGGTTATGGCGGTCATAACAGACATCCCTGTCTGCATGGATTTGAATGCGCCCGAATTATTATCATATCTCGGGTGCAGTGCCTTCTTCTGTTGACAGTGGACCATTCTGGTGCAATGCGCGTTGCTTACCGACGTCGAAAATTCCTTCCTTTATGGATGGACATCCTCAGTTAGTCATTTCTATTTCTGAGTTGTCTAAACCCTATTCATTTGGGTTTGATTTGATGACAGGTTGAGACAATGGTGTAGTTTGTGCAAGTGATGGTAGAATGTGCAACTATCCAGGTTTCAGAAATGGTCCAAGGATTACTGATTTCTTGATAAAGTATCTTCAAAATTCTGGATCCTTTGATTGATAAAGTATCTTCAAATTTCTGGATTCCTTTGATAAAAAACACATTGAGCAGATTCAAAATTGACATGACATGGGTCTAACACCCTGTGGCCCCTAGAGGGAACTTGAGGGTTGGGTGTGTCCCTCTATTGTCAACCATAATTCCAAGCTCCATTTCACTAGTCCGGTTTCTTGCTTCTTTTATCTCTCAACTGCCAGTCTCAACTGATATGTTCATTGTCCCCTCAGATCTATCCGGATCTACATATCAATTACGCGTCTAATAGCAGCCCAACGAAGACATGGAAGAAAGCCGAGGGAAAAGGGTTGGGTAGTTTCATCTGGAGGGTGTTGCCACCCTAGAACCCTTTCTTCGTGCACGGAAAATGGAAATTTTGATTAGCGCACGCGATTAGTATTATGATTACTTTAATTAATTATTTACACGTTGGCAAAAAGAGCGACAGCTTCAAGGCGAAACTTTCCACCCTGTTCATTATTAATTTCATCCAGGAAGTTACCCTCCTGCACTGAAGAAAATAACAGCTTTGTTTTCTTTATCCTTGGGAACCATCTTGGTAATCAATATTTTTTCACATTCAAATTTCGCAAATAAAATCCCCCATGAGTTTTAGTAGTCGTTGTTTGGGTCAATTGAATCGTCCAAATGGAATCAATAAAATTTGGAAACAGTTTAATTGCATGGGCGAAATTGGACACTTTGAAAGTGTGATGCAAATCCATTCCGGCCAAAAACTACTCGATTGCACTCGATTCCTCTTCACGAAGAGGCTCGAGAGCATATTACTTCCGGTCGATCTGGCAACCCGGGTCACAGAATTCTGGAATTAAATTTATTTGATTGCATTTACACACATTTGCCACTAACCTATCGGAACTGTTGCCATTTCCCGTTGCGAATTTCGTTCCGGGATAATGTCCCACTTCAAGATAACCCCGGTACTTTTTGCCAAAATATTCAGAATTTCTTTTTTCTTTTCACCGTCGTATTTGTACCATCTTCAACGATCCTTTTTGGGTACCAACTTTTTCAACCTTTACAATTTTTAATTGAATTTTATATGACCTACATAAAAATTTCATTTTAACTTAGTCTTAAAACTTAACACAAAGAAATCCTCCAAGATCTTCTCAACCTAGAAAAGAAAATTAGTTCGGAAGACAAAGGAAATTGCAAACCTTTGGAAAGTTGAACGCCAGGAAATTATATTCCAACATAATCATTGTAATTCCTTGGCACGTTTTCAAAGTACAAGTAGTAATAAAATTGACCTGAAAAATACTGTAATTATCCACGAAGAATTCGAGGGATTTAGTTTCCTGTCTTGACTTACATTAACATTTATAATATTTACACCTAGAAATTGCTTTTTTGTTTTGGGGTAGTTTAATTGAGTCCGCTAATTAATCCCAATCGCAAGTTTTCTGCTTTGAGGGCGGGGATGGATGAAGAAAATGGTTCTTCGTGCGTTCATTAGTCATTCCTCTAGTCGTCTACTTTTTTGTTGCGTTTGCACGTCGACGAGTCGAAAACTCTCAACTTGATAATCACTACTTGTCAGATGGAATTTTATCAAGGCAAGAAGTCCAAGTCATTTATTATACCAATCTCCTTCAGCTAATAACTTTTCATGTTGCTGCTCGATTTGCATTTATTTAAGTTTTTATTATCCTGGAACTCCTGGAACTAATGTGATTACATTTCGGTTTTCTGGAATTTTCTGAGGAAAATTTATTTACGAGGGAATACAAAAAGATGTACTTCTGAAAATTTCATTAGAGGATTTCTGTAATTCAAAATGTTTGTTGCCAAGAAATTTGTCTTAAGATTTCTATCCTTGTAACTATTGGTAACAAAGTTTTCATTAGACTATAGTATCAGTTACTTTTTTGGTTATCAGAATTAGATTTAAAGATTAATGTCAGAATGTAATTCCAAGAACAAAAAAAAATAAGAAAAAAGTGTTTTGATGCTTCTGAATTAGATAAATTGTAAGAATGAAGAATGATTCCAGAAAAATCTTGAGCTTGATGACCTTTTTTTCTAGCTCCAGCTTCCTCCAAAAATCTTGTCCTCGTAAACTATCAGACTTTTCCTGAAAAAATCTTCCAGTTTAAACCAACCACAGAAAAAATACCAACTGTCAGAAAGATGCAGAAAATTATAAAAAATTGTGGTAACCACATAACTACAAAATCTTCCAGAATAAATCAACTATATTTTATAAAAAAAAAAGTATTGACTCGAAGATATGGAATCTTATAGAAAATCACTTGATCTAATAATTAAATCTCTTATAAATTTCTTTGATATCAAAAATTGAAGCAAAAGCTTTAATTGAATCCCCCCTCTCTTCTTCGTCCTTCGTCCTCTCGAGGAAGCTAAGTGAATTTATTAATGATATTTTTTGGTCTTCTAATTTTTCTTCGCTGGGTAAATTTAATTTTCTTGGAATTTATGATGATCTCGGTCGTCCTCGTACCGAGTTTGTTTATTCTCCAGCGCCAGCATCCATATAATTTACTTCCATCTGGCGCTCTGCTTTCTGTGTATGGATGGTCTCTGCCACTTGCAGCGCCGGAATGAAATGGCCGAGCAAGTGAGTGAGCATTGCGGCATTTAGCTTGTGCTGGCGACGAAGGAGACGTCCATTCGTACGGTTTTTCATTTTCCATTCGTGCCGCGTGCGAGCCATATTTATTCGCCGCGTTGACCCGCCATTGAAGGTACAAATGGCGGAAGACGCGAAGCAGCCGTTCATTTGTGACCCGCCTGCAGATCCTGACCAGACCGGAAAGCAGAAGAGTTGTGTATGAGCTATGAGGTGTATATGGATGTGGTGGAGGGGATAAAGGGTAACGAACCTAGAGCGTGCACCCAGAAATGCAGTTTAGAACCGGTAAAAGTAGACCAGTAAAAGTTGTACTATATTTTTAATTTCAGACCATCATGTTTCATACGTGTTGGTGGTTCACTTGATATTTTTCCTCAAAGGAATTCAATTTCATTCATTTAGTATCTTATTTTTATCATAAATTGTTGTTCAAACATTTCATTTTGTTGATACGACCTAAAATGAACGTTGGGTAAACTATTTATGGTGTATTTTCTTATCATTAATGTTATTAATTTTTATTATCCTTTGTTATTCCACAAGGAATTCCTTTCATCATAAAATATGAAGCAATGAAAAACAACGAAATGGGGAATTCCACGGTTATTACTCTTCAGCTAATTTTTAATTCCAAGCGCATATTGTTTAAAATGGAAGGCGTACTTCCTTGAAATACTCAAACCTTTTGGATTCTTTTAGAGTCATTGTTTTAGAACCACTTTTGTATTATTAAATTTTCTTTTCTTAGAACTATAAACATAATTTTTGCACTAAAAATCCACCTTAAAAAATAAAAAAATTACACAGAAATTGTTTGTATTGAAACCTCGTGGGTTTCCCCCGATTCTTTCTCAATGTTCTAGAACCGGCAATTCTACCCCTACGAAGAATTGCTGAATCATTATGCTTATCGATATAAAGTGAATCTTGGATATCCTTCATTAAAACTCGATTACAGCACCGTCAAGCAAAGTACCTCGTATTGCAACGTGTTAAATATGTCACCTTTCAACGTCATGTTTTATTTTCCTCGGCAACACTGAAATGTAATTATTGCGCACGAAGATATAACCTCAAGCCAGCTAGCGAAGTAACTTGGCAATTTTCACGCGAATACGTTAACACACGTATCCGGCGCATGTCAGCCACTTTATAGGTTAATGACGCTAATGACGATAATAGTGAGATGGTAATGGTGATGGCTGCTTGTATACGCGCC
>JARJDZ010010307.1:0-29261 GCA_030264555.1 Aleochara sp. GC000083
TAATATTTTCATCGTACGAGTTCTCTAAGGGTCTAATTTTGGCTTCGGAAAATTTTTGGCGCCAACGGTCAAAAATGGCGGTTACAACATCGAGGCATAAAATGCAGGATTTCTGCCGAAAATCGAATGGGATCGACAAGATTTTATGGGGATTCGCTTATTGGGCTTGTAAATAAGGATTGAAAACACTTACGAAATGATCAGCAATGGTTTCTGCATTCTTACAAGCTCGGAAATTCAGGAGCACCTCGAACACGTCTGACCAAGTAAGCGGGTGGACTAACGATGACGCGAAGCATCGGGAGAGGTGGAAGTGGAGTAGGTAAGGACGAAGCATGCGCATTAACCGAAAGCTTTGATGCGCATGCGCCCCCAACGGGGCGGCAAACGACAGGATATGAATTGCTTGTTTGATGCCAATTTATAATTTCACATATTTTTTATAATGTTCTTGTTATCATTATACATCCTGCTGATTATTGTATTACAAAATATTACGAAAAGCCAATATACAAGCCAAGGCTCAAATGTATTAATTCATAACATCGATTTCATATGAGCAGATTAACATCAATATACAACATTTAGAATTGATGCCAACTAACAATTAATTTACAAAAAATGGAACTGTACTCACAATACAAATACTACATAAATTCAAGCTTACATACATCCTGCAGCTTATTGTAAAACTAATGTCTCTGTCCTCATTATGTCCATTAATTCAAAACAGTAGATCTGATGCATATCATAGCTTTCGTTTATGACATCTTAAATTTGTACAATTGTTTTGTATTCTATGAATCAATTTGTGGGTTCTATTTCCCCTCTGTTGTTAGCTTTCTTTTAAAAGCTAAATTGAAATATTGCATTTGAAACATGTCCTCAGAGCACCTGCATACATAATTATTCTACATTCATACATTCATGCCGTAAATACACCAAAAAAGTCTAACAAGCAACAGATTCAATTTCACAAATTTTCACCATTACATAAAGTTTTGTGTGCAGACCCTTGAGGTTCTCCTGCAAGAGAACAACTTCCAATGTTGTTAAACGCCTCATAATTTACATCTTCAATGACCGAACAGATGTTTAAGAATTATTAAGATATCCCAGGAAATTCATAATGTCTAGCCAATTTTTCGATGTGTAGTTGTGAATGCATATAATTTTAATGCTGTCAGAAGCATACCTTCTTATGCTGGAAGATTTATTACCAAGTGAGATTGTGCAAAAAAATGCTAAATCAGCTGCGCAGCCAGACTGAATTTATAATGAATTCATTGTAACTTGTTTTCGTCTGAGGGTAGCGAACAAAGAGCATTTGCCCCATTGTTATTTCCGAAGTTGTATTTCGACCACACAAGCCTTCACCTGTGATCCGCTTCATCAACTTGTCGCGACGAAAGAGAGAAAACAGGATGGTCTGCAGCTTTACTTCTTTAGTCCAAGTTCGATCTTCGTTCTTCCATAACTAAAATTAATAATAAATTAAAATCAATGCAATGCATCCGAATTGCTTATGCATATCTTGTAATTTCATTCTTTCAACTGACAGGGTTTATCGCTCCATACCTTCGTCTAATTTCCGGAATGAAATTTACGATCTTGCTTATTGTTAGTTATTTCGACCCAGCATTTCGAAAACTGCCCACATAAATGGTTTAGTTTGTGTACTGCCATGGTTTACTAATATGAATCCAAAAGATTAGAATTCGAGTTCTTCTCTTAAATTTTTATAACTGGCAATTACCCACTGTTGTTGCATTTCAACCCAGTTTTGAATATTTCTTGCCGTCTGCTGCAAGACGAAATGTTCAAGGTTCTAGCAGCTACTGCAGATCTCAGGTCCTTCATCTAAAGGCTTCTTAGTAACGCCTCGATGTACATCAGATGCCCAATTGCTCTGCATGAAAATGTGATATTGGCAATGATTGATGGTCCAATATTCTGCATCCTTCTTGTCTTATTATTAACTTAGAATTTCAATTCTTCCAAATCTGAAAATGTTATTACATGAATTGCAATAAGTTACTTTCTGAATGTTCATACCTAATAAAATCTGTAGCAAAATTTGTTAAACCTGCTATCCAACTCCTTGCAGATACCATTTCTCTTGAAGTATCTTGAAAACCAACGTTATAAGCAAAAACAATTTGACCTTGAAGTACATGTTAAACGCCAATCTATCCTAAATCTCGTGGTTTGTGAGTGGAATCTGATTAGGTGCTTCATCCCAAGGCTCCTTTGTAACATCTCGAATGAACGGTGGCCATGTCTGTGCGTTAGATGCCCAATTGCTTTGCATGAAATTCTGATATTATACTTGCTGATAATAATTGATGGTCCAATATTCTGAATCCCTCTGGACGTATTATTAAATTAGAATTTCAATTCTTCAAAATCTGAAACTGTTTTACATGAATTCCAGTTACTTTCTGAGTGTTCATACCTTTTAAAATCTGTAGCAAAATTTTTTATGCCTGGTATCCAACTCCTTCAAGATATCGTTCAAGTGCTTGAAGTCCAACGTTATTAGCAAAAAAACAATTTCACCTTGAAGCATATCAAACGCCAATCTATCGCAAATTTCGTGGCTTTTGAGTGGAATCTGATTAGGTGCTTCATCCAAAGGCTTCTCTTTTTTTGGAGGAGATTAAAATCTTTTGGGCACGTTCACGACTTGGTCCCTGACCAGTCTACGTGCGACTTCAGACAAGCATGCGGGTTCAGTACGGGGTTGGTCAGGTGTCTGTTTTCGTGGCTTTTGAGTGGAATCTGATTAGGTGCTTCATCCAAAGACTTGTTTGTAACATCTCGAATAAACGGTGGTCATGTATGTACGTTAGGTGCTCAATTGCCTCGGATGAAATTGTGATATTGTTTGCTGTTAATACTTGATGGTCCAATATTCTGTATCCTTGTGGACGTACTATTTATTAGAATTGTTATTCTTTCAAATCTGAAATGTTATTACATGAATTCCAATAAGTTACTTTCTGACTGTTCATACCTTTTAGAATCTGTAACAAAATTTGTGGAACCTAGTATCAAATCCTTGCTGATCCCATTCTCTTGATGTGAACGCTTAGTAGTAGATGAATTCCAATGTTATTGGGCAAAAAACAATTCCACGACGAAGTACATATCAAACCCCAATTTAACCCAAATTCAATGGCTTCTGAAGTGGAATCTTATTGGACACACAGATGATGAAGAAATTAATATCTTCAATTAATATCTAAAGTTATCTGAAGACTTTCTTGACCCCTGAACTCTTGACGAAAATGCTAAACAACCGTGGATTCGTGTTTAGCACTGCATGATTATCAATATTCATAGTTTTGCATCTTAGCATTAGAACAATTTCTGGGGTGAATGATAGCTCCATAATAATTTCTCTGATGACGAAATAAACTAAAACACTATTAATTAGAACAGTTCCATAAAATCACCAATTACTAATACCATTCACTGAAAGAAGCAAGTTTTCTTCTCCGCTCTCAACTGTTCCAACGCACCGCGTGCATCCAACTGATCCCTACGTTTAGTTCGCGCTCGGATTTGCTGACCTCTAATCGAGGGCGAACAAAATGCAAATCTGAACTACTCTTGGGGAAATCGAAAAGGAAAGTTTCGAAACAAAGTGGAAACATTTTATAAGCACCGGTGATCACAATGATTTCGTTATGCGCGATTTTCAAAACTTTTAGAAGCTTCCTAGTTAGATGAACAAATGAAGAACGTCAAGGCCACTCGTAGCCGCAAATAACGTTTTAATACGGCGCACATCACGGAGGGCGCCACCAACCGGGTGCACTTAGCCAAGTTTCGAACCAAGGAATAAAGTAGCACCTTACTCCCGCCCCACCACTAATAGGAATTTGTTTGCGACCAAAGAGAATTCAAAAATTTAATGAATTTATTAGTGTCACGTTATAAATTAAATAAAATCCTGCATGAATAGTCCATTATGTATTCGTTATGTATTGGCAATGTAACGAGAATTTATTGCAACATTCAGTCCTATAATTAGAGAACATTCAATTTAATACAAACAGCAATAATAAGTAATAAGTACTCTAAATTAATTAATTTCAGGAATAGTCAGCTTTTCCACTTTGTTCCTCAACATTTCATCAATAATAATATGGTCATGCTGCAATAAAAATTGATTAATATCAATTTAACATGGAATAAAACAAGTACATACCTTATAAACATGTATAAACCCTTCATTGTGAAAATAATTAGCTCTTGGATGCCATCAATTTAATGAATTAATACCTGCAAACTATTGCCAATTAATGCATTGTATTGTGCAGTAATGACTACTGTAATAGAACACTTGTTGTGTCTTTCCTTCTGAGGCAGCAATACTCTGTTAAACCATTTATTTCAACTTCCTTGAAGTACATACTAGGTGAAATAGCATTAACAACAAGCAAATCCAGAGAAATATTATTTGTTTTGGCTTTTGGCCATTATCTTCACTTAACACATTTTTTGGTTCAGAGTACTTGTAATTATTTTCATATCAAATGTGAAATGGAGTGATTATGCTAGGTCTACAATTGAACTTCACAAGGCATTAATACCTATTTATAATCTTACATTTCACAAATTCAAATTACTACAGCTGGTGGATCATAGAATTCTGAAAAAATAGAACCACAATCTATTTCTTTGAAATTATGAATATACTTGTCTCCAGTTAATAAAGTACAACTCTCACAAAACGATAAAAATTGTAAACTTTATCGGTTTTGTAGGTCAATCCTCGTTAGGGAAACTACAAAAATAACATGTTTGTTTACATCTTGATCTTTACTTCTTGCACCTCTTGCACTTCTTGATCAATGGTTTTATTTCGAGGTTATAATACTTAAGCTCAACAATCAATGAAATGAATATTTTGGTAATTTTATCAATTATTGCAATAAACTAAAAATTCAATGGTTTTAATTTCTAGATCGCAGAGTTTCAAACGCTTGGATGCTCACCAATTGAAGCTGCATTAAGTGTGCAGGTCTACTTGGAACTTACCGAAGGTATGATTTATGCAAATGCTTAAAGTTGAAACTAAATGTTTACTCATAGTGAAAAAGTATTATGATGTCTCCTACACTTTCAATGAGCCCCTGAATAAAATGTGCCTCTATGGCAGGAAAATACAGTCTTCACCTTTAATGTGTTTTATTCCTGTGAATTCAAATGAGGAATTAAATTTTAAAAAGTTGGAGCACTATGCCAGCATAGCAGGCGATACAATCAAAAAGTATTCAATTAATAAATTAAACCTACTATTTTAGTAACTGTTTGTTATTTTAGAGTCTATTTAGTTATATGCACAAATGATGCAACAAATGTTTATTATGAAATTGCAACTGGAATTGGTGATCCCCAACTGGAAACAGCCAAACATTCAATTGAAAAACAAAGAGAAGCCCATGATAGAGTACTAAATAAAAATATTTCAGCATTAAAGGAATCAGCAATGCATAATATACCTATAACAATTACTGCTAATCAATTAAGAAAAGGTCCTAGCACTTCTTCAAGCAAGAAATAAACAATCTGCTTTCTATTGACATTTATTTAATTGGACAAGTGTTTATTATTCCATACCAGAGTTAATTTTGAAATAGTCATAATATTCCTCATAAGGTATTATATTAAAGCATCAAAAAATATGATAAATATATACATAAATATGTGGGTTACTATTATGTAGTGTTCAGTAGTTTCAAATAGAATAGATAGTTGATAATAAAGTTACTAGCCTATGATAAAAATGTTGTGTGAGAGCTATTCTTAACTAGTTATTAATAGTTTGTTTGAATCTCTAATATAAAACCAAATAAATATTTATAGCTTACTAAGGAAACAAGATGCAGGCACTTACAATATGCAATTTTGCTGTGTGATCCTTCAACTAATTACAAACAATATTCATAATTTGCCAGTTTTAGGAAATACTACTCTAAATTATTTTTGTCATAAAGTACATGGCTTCTCAAAAGTTACTTCAGTGGATGTTCTCTCCTCAATTTCCATCAATTTCATCAATTCCACATATATCAAAATTTAGCTCATAAATTATTGGTTATCGTTATTATAATAATTATTACATACATGCAGTCTTTGTAGAAATGTTTTTAACAAGTGCTCACAATTATTACCTAACAATCATCTCACATAGTAAACCCTTCAAATTTGCAATCACATTTTTCCCTTTTTTACATTGTCAGCGTTATCATTATATTTATAATTTATATATTTGTATAAAAGATACATATGTATTTATATATTTAGAATATTCAGCCAGTATTACAATTAGTTGCTTTATGATTATATGAAAATATGGAAGAGCATTTCAGTATTTGCTTTGTTGAATAGATATACACACTCAGTATAACATACTGCCAATACAATGATTATAAATTATTCCGTCGCTTCGTATGTTGCTTACAATAATTAATCATGATTGTTCAATCATTTACAATGGTGGACGCGCAGCTTTAGACAGATAGCAATTGCAACGATATGTAAATAACGAATAACATTTCAATAACAGATGTGAAAATAATGACTTAAAACGCATGTCTTCATATCATAATCAGTTTCTACGACGAAATCGATTATGAATCATATGTCACCACAATAGATAAGGACGACACTAACAACTTTCAGCATTGTTGGCATTTGAATACGTTGAGATCTTAGCATCAACAATGTGAACAAATAAAATTCCTCAAATTTCGTAATCATACCTTGCGGGTCGAATCCATTCGCTAATAGTATCGTAGTCGCCTTCCAATAGCAATTAAAAACGTTGTAATTCGTTCGTAAGATGAAAGTAAAATTAGAAAGAACCTTTCTGAATAAACCTTGCTTAATAAAACTTCATGCAATATTAGGAATTTGTTTCTCTCAGCAGTAAATTTTAGCTTATTGTAGTTTATGTTCGTCAGCACCAGTCGGCCATATAAGTGAAATCTTTGAACAGTTGTTGATCTTTTTCAGTCAGAAGTCTGGGTTCCTTCGGTGGCGATAGTGCAGGTTTTTCACTCGTAAACTCCTCGTCGAAATTGCTTACATCTTCCCGGCATTCCTAGAGGCGTAAATATTTGTTTATAACTTGGCAAACACACGAATATAAATAGCGTCTACATACCACTGTAGGAACAAATGGCGGTTTAACCTTCCTATGAAGGAGATCCTCCCAATGAATCGTCCTGAAGAATGCTTGCTTCCGTACGTCTTCGGCATCTCTATCACTTGAACCCAAACGACGGTCTGGATTCTTGCGCAACAACTGTAACAATAATCCCAATATCAGTAACTGTTTAAATGTTACCGAACATCAAATACTTACTCTCCTCATTATTGCAATTGCTTCCAAACTAAGGAATCTTGGGTAGCGTACTTCTTCGTTGACAATTGAATCAAACACTTCTTCTTCGTCTTCGCCTGGGAACGGTGACTCGCCCACAAGCATTTCAAAGATGAGGACACCCAGTCCCCACCAATCTACTGCTCGGGTGTAGGATGTTTCCGTGAGAACTTCCGGTGCCAAAAACTCTGGGGTCCCGCAAAACGTTCCGGTTCGATCGCCAAAGCCCATGCCTTCCTTGCAGAGTCCAAAATCAGCGATTTTCACGTACCCCTCGGTGTCAAGCAGTAGATTATCCAATTTTAGATCGCGATAGATGATTCGGTTCTCATGCAAGAATTGCAAACCAAGAACGACGCATGCTGCATAGAATACGGCTCGGGGTTCGGTGAATACGTCTGCGTGAATGTGCATCATTAGATCACCTCCAGCCGCATATTCCATGACGAAGCAAACGTGTTGGTCGGTTTGGAAGCACGAAAACAGATTGACAAGGAAAGGATGTCGTACTGAGTTGGCCACCTCGAATATGCGCTTCTCCGAAAGAAGAGACTCTACTTCATCACGAGCAATGATGTCGCCCTTCTTCAACGCCTTGATAGCAAAGTACTCATCAGTATTGCGATACTGTGACAAAATGACTTTGCCAAAATGCCCACGACCGAGTACACTGATCAATCTGAAATTCGCCATGGACAAACCAATCTGGACGGTGGGTTGTCGTGGTGGTTTGTATGAAGTCACCCTGCTGGGCAGCTCAGGTGGCAAAACTCGGCGTGGTTCCGGTTTCTAAAATAAAACTTTGTCATTTGTTTATCTATTTCCTAGGTAGTTATACTAAGCTAAAGATGTTGGTGTGAATCAAGAGAATGTGACAAATTACCTCTTCCTCGTCTGGGAATTCAACTACGGGTTCAGCGGACGGTTCTATAATGGGGTGACGTTCAATGCAATTTGGGGTTGTAGGTGTGCTCGGTATGAGTAAGGGACCAACCCTAGTTTCCCGTTCGTTTAAGAAATCGAACGCACTCAACGCAGCGCTCTAGAAACACAAGCAACGAAAGATGACAGATGTGTGCAACAAAAACTAAAGCTAGGTGCAAAAACTGTGCAAACAAATACGAAAGTTTGTAACTACCTCGTCGTCAATTGAATTCATCCGTGGGGGCAACGGTGGCGGAGATTGCGGTGGCTGCATCTTCCGAGGAATCGGTGCTGGTGGTGTATCCACCGGAAGTACAGCTACACCCAATCCCAAAGGTCTTTGGCCACCAAGTCCACCAATTTGGGGATCGGGCATTTCTCCAGGTGTCTCCGCTTTGTCTTCGGGCGGAGATTCGTACTCATTGTGGGTTTCGGGAGGACTTGGTGGTGCATGACGATTCTCCTGAATCCCTGCAGGCGTATTGCGCTTCAAGAGCCGACCCCAGGTGGCCACATTGATATTCATTTGATTCGCGCGTGGGAAGTTCTTGATTTCTTGCTTGAATATCTTGCGCTGGCGTTGAAGTTTCGGTCGTTGAGATATCATTGGATTGAGGAACTTAATTTCAGCGAATAGTAGACCTTGCGGCTCCAATTGCAGAGCCATTCCGTGACGTACGTCGTCAATGAATTCTTCAAGCTTGAGGAATTTCACCGCGCATAAGGATCGCCAATCTTTCCAGTAAATACCAATCTCCAACTCGCGAGATTTGTCTAGCTCGATCGAAAACCTGAAAATTCAATTCATATTTAAACCTTCTCCATGAGAACACATTCGTATCCAATTACCTTTGATCCCATGCTTGCTGAGAACACGGTTTCCAACTGGTCTGAGCAACAAGCTGATTGTCTAATTTGATAACTGCCATTATTTCATTGCTGATCTCGTTCTTGACGATGTAGCTCTTGGAGGAACTGCGACCCGTGACGCCTTTCATAAAAGTCCGCAGGTCGCTGGGGCTTGATGTAACGTCTCGGTCCCTCATTGAGCGGCCGGGAACTTCTTCCAGAAGATCTTGGCAGCCCATCAGGCGCACCTCAAGAGTGCCCGTTACAGCCGCGGTGCGATTAAACGTCGAAAGTGATGTATTGTATTTCTTGCCATCGGAGGCTTCCTTGAACGGCTGCAGACTCGTGTATTGCACCGGAAGCGGACTGGCCGCCTGGACGTTCTGCAACTCCCGCTTGAGCAATTCGGATGCCGGACTATCCGGAGGCAGTTCATGACGGCGCAGCTCCAGCGATTTCCTTAATAAATCTAGTTTCTTACTGCTGGCGGTTAAACTGGCTTGAGCCTAGAAAGACACAACAAATTCAAAATGAAGCTGCAATTAAACCATAGCAATCGACATTACTCACGTAAATAAATGCATTCAAAAATGAACGATAACTTAGGGATGTACAAAAACATTTAGAATGTGCATAGAGGTATTTGAGCGTGATGAATACATAGGGAAACAACAGAGAAAGAATTAAAAGTCAGTAAAACCTAAATTCGTGACACTATGATTCTCTTTCTTCGAAGGTAGTGTTTGCTGGTCGGAAATATCTTCGCCTGGCGGTACAGAGCCACGCTGCGCACTCTTCCAATTATAATAATTACTGTATTGGCTGTCAACCGATCGTGCGCGCGTTCGCGAGCCGAACTTTTGAAAGTACTCGCGGCAATGGTCGCAGGTGCAATCCGGATTCTTTGCAGGTCCGATGTGATGTCCGGGCTTCTTGAAGACATCAACAATCCGCCCGAATTTGCGCGCGATTTCTCTTTGCTCGGTGAACACGCCGGGAAGCATGGTGAACGGTGCGCGCAAGGACGGATCTTTGTTCATCTTCTGTTTTATAATAAGAATGCTCGGCGACTTGCAAGCGGTCACGACCTTTGCACTTTCATCAATGGTACGCGCCCCAGCGGGAGCGGTACTTAACGCGTTGTTTCTATCTTGATTATCTTTGTAATTCATTGGGCGTTTGATGGTCGATTCGCGCTCGAGCTTCTTTCCGTCGTCTTTCACGAAACTCCAACCTTTCTCGGAATCGTCGGAATGGTCCGTGTCCGAATCGTCTTTGCTTTTCGTCGTGCTCTTGCTGCTATCAGTGCCAAGCTTTCTTTCAAAGTATTCGCGCATCTTTTGCTGTTGCAATTGGTGCTTGCGCTCCGTCGCTGGCGACTTCCATAGCCGCTGTTGCTGCTGCCATAGGTTTTCCATTCTTTTGATTCTAAATTTATCGTCGGAATTGGCATACTCGAAGCTGTCGCTCATTTGTATGCCTGGCGTACTCATAAGGTCAATTTCCGGCTGCTCGTCGATGCTGGAACGCGTCGCGGTCAATTGTGACGCCAGTTTGCGAGGAACAAAGTCCAAACTTTCTGTTTGCGCCAAACTGGAACGACTCCAGCTGCCGAGGTCCGAATAGGTATCCTTCCAGGACGAATGCTGCGACTCATCGTCCAGGACGTCCGGAACTGACATGGACATTGTGGACCAAGATGGCGGTACGCTCGAACAGAAACTTGAACCGAAATCACGGGAATCTCGAAGTCCAGAAAACGAACTTCTCGATGGATATCCACTACTCAATCCATCTTCCCTTTCAGGTTCAGCTGACTTGTCGCCTTCTTCCGGTGGTTTTTCTTGTGCAATTGCCACCTTTTGCAAGTGGTACGGTAAATTGTCATCGGAGCGCTTGTGAGTTATCCGAACTTTTCCAGATTCAAACACAGTTTGTGGTGAGGATCCAGTCTTTTCGTCGCTGTTACTTGATGAACTCGAATCTGAATCCAGCTCGGTCCCCGTGCAGTAAACATCGATATGAACCGTCCTTGGTTTCTTATTTGGATCACTACTTGTGTTATTGCTCGTTCCCGAACTTTTAACTTCCTTGGGTGCGGTCAATCCTCCTCGCAAGTTTCGTACAGCCCTTTTTGGGAAACCCTATAAATAAACAATTTCGATACAGATAAAATCATTGATCCACATGAAATTCATTACCTTCCTGGAGGAATCTAGACTATCCGGAGTAAAAGACGATGAAGGACTATCAGTTCTTGGCATAATCGGCTCCGTTCGTCGTCTGGAATTATACATCCCGCGTTTCTTGAGGTTTCGTTCCCGATAATCCTTGTTGCTATTTGCGCGCTCATTCTTGAAATCGAAGCTATCCATTCGTAGAAACGGGGACGTGCATTTGTCGATCATTTCGTAAGTCTGCACTGCTGCATCACGAGATTTCTCAAACCGAGGCGGCGAACTCCGCGAGCGTTCATGGCGCGAGCTGTATGTGCTCGCCCTTGAAGGGCGCTTCGTGTGCACGTATTCCTCACCTTCGGGCACAGGTGAGAAGCGTAGGTCGTCGCCATAATTGGCGTTGGAATGGTAGCACCAGGGATCGCCACAGCCGTAGAACGCATCTTTGCCGCAGCCGGCCGGCCGCTGCGTGGGCGTTTGGCACCGTAAACTATGCGTGCGGCTCGTGCTGCTCGCTTGACTCTGCGCTTCTGATTCATCCGGCTTCAATTCCATCACGTTCGTGCTCAGAACGATGCTGCAAGTACTCCGACATCGTCGGTTCTGCAGGTTTTGCTGCTGCATATTCAATATTCGTGGATATGTTGATGAATTTGCGGATAGGTGTTGTTCGCTACCGTAGCCGGATGAATCCATCCCGAGGCGATTGTTGCTACCGTTACTATCACCCAATGAGGGATCCACGTCCAGCTTCCTCGACGGAGGAGTGGACGTGAAGATCATGTTTCCTTTCTGAAATCCGTAGTTCTCCTTGGGCGGCGTGTCCTGGGAGGACCAAGTGTAGACCATTCGGACGCCATTTTCGTCCTGCTCCGTGTGCGTTTGAGGTGGTTGATTGCTATCGGGAACACCATCGTGGCTGATTGTGAATTGCGCGTGCACCGTCCATTGTTGAGCGGGGTCCTGCTTGTTGCTGTTGTACATCGTGATCGCGGATTAATCGAGCATTACATAATTGCATGTATAAATCGGATATTTACGAGTTCACTGACACGCTGGGCGCGTTGTTGGCGGATTGTGTGCACCGGATTGTGGATCACTCGAAAATCGCCTATTTTTACCCGACACAACGAATCCCAAGGTGCTACCGATTCGAAAATCGCGAGAAAACTGAAATGCTAAACAAAATTCCTGCGCGCTCTTGCTGTATTGGTAGATGCAACTTGTGAATGCGCAGATTTTATTTGGCAAAACGCACACTGCCCATCATAAAAATAACACTGCGTTGCACGACGACAACAAGAGGCGGGGACTTTGCGTTTTCCTCCACCGAAACGAATATTCAAGTCAAACTTTATTTACTCTCCGGTCCAACTGGAATTCTCTTATATTGGCGTGATTATTTGGTCGATTCTTTCGTAATTTTAGGTGCTTTTTCGCGTCGTGTTCGTTGAATTAGTTCAGCGCGTTCGTTGCTGTCGATTTAATTGAGGACCGATCGGCGAAGCAATTGGTCGCGGACTAAATTCACGCGAGCCAGCGTCGCGACGCAAACGTTTTGGCACACAGCATCGCAGAGAGCGTGAACGCGACGCGCCCGAAAAAAGCGCGCGCGCTCGCGCCTCGAACGCGTGTGTTCCTAATAAATGCGAACGTTCGTCGGTGGACGTGCGTTTAAATCTAGGTAAAATTGCATGCGACAAGAAAAATGCGTGCCGAAACAACGCACGTTTCGAAAGAGTCGGCCCATTATATTATTAGAATACCTCCATGCACGTTCGCAGCGATAAAAAATGCGTGTGTAAGTCCAGAAAAATTACCTCCTGCAACGCCTTCTTGTCCGATTTTTCTTTACCGCCGTTCTGCAACAGGCGGATGACATTTTTGGCACCCTCCACGACTGCTGCCTCGATGCGCAGCCGATGTCGAATGTCGACGATGCGCTCCTCCAGCGAGGTCTCCAAGTCGCGCGCGTCCCCATTCGACGACAAGTCGTTAATTGAGCCGGTATGATGCTTATTGTTGATGTTATGCTTCACCTACAACAATACACGTTAAAATAACAAACTCATTGCTAATAAGAGTGATAATAAGACTGATTACTTTTAGGATGCGCATCTTGAGGAACTCGATCTTCGCCTTGGAGTCCTGGAGCATTTGCTGCGCTTCGATGAGGAGCTTCTTGTCGCGTATACTCTGGATCATATTTTCGGTGCCCTGTTTCACCTTCAGCTCGATGTTGAGCTGCTTCTCGAGTGATTGCAGACGAGGATCCTGGTGGGCCCCATCGTGCTCCTTCTGATGAGATGATAGCGGTGACGAAAGCATTGAATCTGCAAATAATTACGGGAGAATTAGCAAGGAAGCAATTATGAATGTTATAAGGCTTAATTGAAAACGCTTTTAATTACTTCATTTTCCAAACGATAAATTAAATCGATTGGTATTTGTAATATAAATTCGAAACTGAAAGGCAGCCAATTAGATGGTTGGTTTTTTATCACGCAGAGCGCGATTGATGGTTGTTAGCTCATTGAATTCAGTTATGCTCAGCTGGATAATTCCATATTTCACGCATTTGTTCTTTATGTGTTTGTTCTTTCTCAATATTTACGGTTATTATATTATTATATCTTCGGGTTTGAACATGTAAAATAATTAGAAATCATGCGGCTTTCGCTTGGTGCATGAAAACTCATACAAGAAATTTATTATTTTAAACACGATCGTGAAGTATCTTTGCGTTAATTATGATACCAGCAAATTTAATTAAAATTATAACGCGCACATGCAACTTATTAGAAAGTGTTGAAGCATAATTCACTAGAGAAATATATTTGCATATAATGTGAGATAAATCATAACAGTTTTAAATGCAATTAATTAATCAATTTTGAGATTTTTTCATGCCAACACATGCTTATTAATAAAGTGGATTGTTTAATCATCAGATTGGAGTACATATTTTTCATTAAATTCATTTAAACACATGATATTTGTTATTTATCACGCGCTGTATTAATATGATTAATTACAAGTGCATTTGAACAATATATCAAACAATTATCAAAGATAATGGAGCATGTTTTGCCTTATATGTCTAATTGCATCGTATGAAAGCATGTAAATCATGAATATGTCATATTAGCATTTGCAATTTGAAAAAATTACAAAACAATGAGACATAGAACTTCAAAGTTTAAGGACATTTTCATACAATTCAACATCAACGGGATCTAATCAGCATCATTATTGTTTTCCTCTCTAACATATTTACTTCATTGTCAAGCAAATAATCAGTGCCAAGAAAATAATCCACATTAATCAAAAACAATTTTTCTCACAAATTTTGCAGGAGGGAAGTGGAAAATCGTTCAATGTATTCAACTCCTCAGAGTATAAAGAAAGAAATTCAAACATTTGCCTCATTGTAATTCTCTAGTTACTCTGCTTCCCTAGCATTTGATGTGAATAATTTATTTATTGTTAAAAGTCAGCTTGGTTCTCATGATTCTTGGCGATCACATGCTCTTTTTTTTCATGTTTCGTTTGCCTAACGTGTCTTCAAGAAGAGTTTTACTCTGTGATTGTTTTTCGTCATTTTCCCATGATGTTAGACGTATAATTAATTCAATTAATATTATACAGAATGTTTAAGTGCTGTGATTAGAGTCACGAAATGATGATGATGATAGTAAAAATTGTTAATGTTAGCGAAATAATATAAACATTGTAAATGTTAA
Organism: Aleochara sp. GC000083; assembly: GCA_030264555.1. Classification (NCBI taxonomy): domain Eukaryota; kingdom Metazoa; phylum Arthropoda; class Insecta; order Coleoptera; family Staphylinidae; genus Aleochara; species Aleochara sp. GC000083. Next base: position 15,093 of record JARJDZ010010307.1, read on the forward strand.
AGTACTTCATCAAAAATACATGCGCGATAATGAGATGATTACAAAATTGTAAAATTTTCACATAAATGACATGTAATTTGTTATTTATTTTATGGATATTTTTCTAGGTGTGTCTCATGATGAAACAATGACATTATTTGTATGTGGAAGGACATAAAACGAATTGCTCAATTAACGTATCTAGAGGATGAATAAGAATTTTCTGCACATATTGGCACAGAATAATAAGCATCAATGTTTATAAAAAGATCGGAAATGTTTATTATGATTGTGGATAGAGTTGCAACGGAAAACGTACATCCGCTATATGATTTCCCAAAGGTTAACACTATTCATAATGAGTGGATGATCCATAATTAATTTCAATTTTTCTATTCTTCTTCGCGAATGTAGGTGTACATGTTCATCCATAGCCATCTTTAACGCTATGAAGGAACTGAATATTTTTTCTTTATTAGTCGTTAGTTGCTGTTAGAATAGTAATTTGTGTTGATCACCATATCGATACACAATATTCTCGGGGCCAACGATCCTGACTATCATGTTCTAATTAACAAGCAATTAAATATGTTATGAAGTACGGTACGTGCGTTGCACGTAGCGAGCTAAAAGTTGTATCAAGTTTGATGCCTTTTTTGCTTGTGTTTATAAACTGTAGACGCAACGTTCAATTATATACAATATTTCAATTGTTTATACATTATATAAAGCTAAATAAAAAGTTACACTGAAGTTTATGAAATTGAGAGATGTTTTTGGTTAAAGTGAAGATGATCTAAATGTCTTTGAATAAAAAAATATTGTCTGAAATGTGTTCGAATGAAAGAATCATGTTTTGGTTGTTACTGAGTAAAAGCAAGATGTTTAGATGACTTCGATTAAAATAAAAATGGTTTAGATGTTTTCAACTAACAGCAAAATATTTTAGATGTCTTCGAATAAAAGCAAAATGTTTCATATGCTCTTCGAATACAAGTTCCAACCATATTATTTATACTTCTATCATATACAATATAAATAATATGAGTTCATTTCATTATGCAGGAAATTTCTATCAGATATCATCATACACGTGAGGCTATTTTTGCACGGTGTGAAACTCCAAGCAGTTTTCCACTCGGTGATATTAATTCGATAATTCGTTGTTGTGCACCGCTTGGATTGCTGCTGGTGTGAGTGGATACGTTTTGGGTCGGTTCGAAAATTAGGTCGCGTTTATCGTCTATTTTGAGAGCAAAACTTGCAGTTTCCACGCATTTTCATTCGGCATGCCAGCCGCAACCAAATCTTCACGTGCGCACATATGTTGCAAGATAGAAATAACAACACATGTCCCACGCAGGAAGTGCCTTTCGCAAAGGCTTCCATTTTATGACGGCCAGCAACCTGTGAACTAATGATAGATGGATTGCTGTTCTACATACTTTTGTGTAATGTGTCTGTATAAACAATTTGTTTGGGACATCAATCATTGCTCCTTTGTTCATATTTGAATGTTAGTTGTTCATGCTGATTTTAAGATGGTACAATCAAAGGACAAACTAAATGTGGCAACTTCTTCCTTCAGGATCTCATGTCTCACTTCGAAAGGCTACAATAATTACAGTTTGGTACTCTTTTTAGCAGCTTCCAATTCTATAATGTTAGTTTTTGGGGAGTTCCCCAATTTCTTTGTCAGTGTTTCCTTCCAGTCAATTCTTTTAATTTCTTCATGTGTTTAAGTTCTTAAGTTTAAGTCAATTATCTAAATAATCCTTTGGCTTTCTTTTAATTCTTGCTGAACTAAATTGTTTGTGAATATTTCATGCCATCCAAGGATCTTATAAAATAGATTCTAATGCATTCCTCCCTCATGAAACGATATTAATAGCTAAAACACACTGAAACATAAATCATAATGTTTAATTTGTTATACAACCAAGAATAACAATAACTGGTCTAATTTGATTATGAATATTTCCACTACCAAATGAACAGAATTATTCCTTGTGGGATTACATTTAATAGCTCTATTTGGTTCGTTAAAGGTGTCACCAACTTTTATCATTGTATTTGCTAACCAAATGGAGCAAATATTAGCACATACAAAAGTTTATCTTGCATTATCTACTTTGTACCAACTGATACCAGACGCAACCTTTATTTGAATGACCGCGTTAATCAAATTTTCGGGAGTGTGTGAACTCACTAATGTTTGATAACAGAATTTTAGTATTTTTATTGCATTGTTAGAAACTATTTCGAACTACTCGAACTATTTTGTAGTTGGCACATAGCAAAATCGAAATGAAACATGAAATATGCATTGCACAAAGTGAAAAGCAAAAATCAAGAGAGTAAAAGTGAAACGCGATTGTTTCAGTTTCTGACGTCGTTGAGTAATTGCAATCGTCATGCAAATATCATGGCGCAAATGAAGAAATACACGCAGATAAGTTAGCGCTTATGAGTGCGAGCGATATGAATGAAGTGCGCAGTGTGATTAAAACATTTTAGCGCTCCGAATGATAGCGGCGATATTTATTGGAGAAAATGCCCCGAAGCATTTGCACGTTCACTTATACGCCAATCTCGCACGCTTCTTGCTTGCACGCAGAGCAATCTTAAACGAGCCGCCGAATGGAAACAATCGCAATGAGCAAATTACAAGCCGCGTCGAAGAGATGAAATATCGATGTGTACACCGTAGCAACAATGTGGGAAATCCAACGAGCAGATAATCAGGAGATTGAACTGTCGGCTCGGTTAAAACGCATAGCGAATTTGTTTTGCGCGTATTTCGCGCGTTGAGTGTCATTAGCGAGAAATGCGGCCAGTTCTTCCTGTTCGTTTGTTATGACATGATGTTAATCATACGTAGCTAATTTTATTGGCACTTCTGTTGGATGCATCTCATCCTCAAAGTCATTGGTTTGAAATCCAATTGAGGTGTGATTAAAAATCACTTCAATAATTAGTAATAAAATTGATGGTAAATAGGAAGACATACCTCCATTTAAAGGTGGTGTTGATGGCGCGCTCTGTCCCTGCGACAGGATAATTTGCGATTCGAGCTCGGAGAGTTCGTACTTCAGCTCGGCGAGTTTCGAATTCGCATTCTTCACGATGACGTTGACGTGATTGATTGATTTGCGATCGGTGGCGACTTCGCGCAGCTTCTCGGCGCCTTCCTTGATCTTCAGCTCGCGGCGCATCTCCTTCCGGATGACCTCTTTGAGTTCCTCCAGTTTGCATGCCAGCTGCGATTCGGGCAAGTGCTCCGTTTGCAGCCCATACTTGTGCGACAGTTCGTAGATGACGGGATGGCGAATGTAATCACCCTGAAACAATGATACGAACTACATTAATATCAGTATATCCTGGTAAAAATAATCATAAATTTTCTGCATATTTTGCAATATTAATTCCGAAACTATAAAAGGCAATTCAAATGTGTAAATTGTAATTAGTAAGCAAAAAATGCAATTCAAATTTTTTTTTATGTAATTCAATTTGCAACAATTGTAATTCAATTTGGTAAATATAATTGAGAAAGCATAAGTTTAATATTAGAAAGTGATTAAATGTATTTCAGATTAGTCAAACGTAATTGAGAATACATCAAATGAAATTTAGAAGAGTTCAAATGTAAATCAGAATAGTGCGACTTTTTGTTAAATAATAATTCATTTTTTATAGGTAAATTATGTACATAACACCAGAATATTGACATTATTAATGCAGCAGTAATTATCACTCAGTTTATAAATATTACTTAAATCAACTTCAATGAAATCAGAATTACATGTAATGCTTTCTGAATTTCAAATGACAATTTCTGATTACATTTCATGAATCGAAATTACATTTATAGCATTCTGAATTAAAATTGACGTTTTCTGGATTATTCACAGATTTGAAATTTATTTATTATTTATCTCAATTTCATTTAAAAATATAAATTTATTTCTTTTCTGAAATATAAATGACACTAGATGATGTACATCTATAAAAATCACAACTTAAAATAAAAATTTAATGTTATTGCTTTATGCATATGCATGTCTAAAACAAAAGCGAATCTGATAACAACAAAAAATAAATAAAAATCACTCATAAAAACCGCATGAAAACCGCATTTCAAAACGAAATTAATTTTCATTTTGCAAACTTATTGCGTCTACTGATTATTGTCATTTAATGAGTCATTCCTTAATAAAAATAAATTATTTATTTATTGTTAATTGAAACGATTATCTTTTGGATTGTTTTATTGCATGTAATGTTATTGTGAGCGCTTAAAAAGCATGACACGATTTTAATTCAGCAACGGAATGAAATCTTCGATGCAACAAGCAACGACCGTGTTGCAGAAAGAATAATTGGAACGGAAAGAGGTAATTTTCGAACGTCACAGCGCATTAGTGCACTAATGCTGACAACAAACAATCAGAGACAGGAAAGCAGGCAAACAAGAGACAACAGAGAAACATGACATGCGAAGGAACCCAGCAAGGAATTGTATTTATTGTCATGTTTTTCTCATAGGCAATTTATTGATACGTTGACGTGTTGTGTTGTTTTTTTGCAATTGGCTTTCTTTGGAAATTCATTTCTGTTGGCTTTCCTTTATTGATCACGATAACAATGTTCATATCTGTTTAAGGAGTGTTATCAATCTGTAATGTGCAATTTTCAAACAAGATTCAAAGTGAGATACGTTCATGACATGATAATTAATCATTGATAGGAAACCAATAAATAATTCTGAAATCATCAAGTAAATTTCAAGAAAGAAGAAGTAATTCAGTTTTTTAAATGAACTTGAGAAAGTATCAAATGAATTTCAAATCTATGAATTGTAGAAAACGTAACTTCATTCAGATGCAATAAATAATTCCGATTTGTGAAATGTTTAAAATTGTCATTTGAAATTCAGAAACAATTACATGTAATTCAGATTCCATTGAAGTTGATTTAGGTAATATTTATAAACTAAGTGATAATTACTGCTGCATTAATAATGTCAATATTCTAATGTTATGTATATAATTTATTTATAAAAATGAATTATTATTTAAAAAAAGTGTCACTAATCTGATTTGCATTTGAATTCTTCTGAATTTCTTTGAAGTATTCTCAATTACGTTTGACTAATCTGAAATACATTTAATTTTCTGATATTAAACTTGTACTTTGTGAACTATATTTACCAAATCTCAATTACAATTGTTGCAGACTGAATTACATCTATAAATCAGAATTACATTTGCACCTCATTAATTACAAATCACAAATTTGAATTGTATTTTAGACTTTCTGAATTACTATCGAAAAATTGTGCAAGACAAAATACAAAAATGAATCATAATGAATCAACCTGCAAAACAATTGTTATTTATCAACAAAAACAAACATTACGAACATTTCGTTTGTCACGAGATACTCGAAACGAACTGAAAATGACACAAAAGCATCCGTCCCTCAATCGAGGTTCAAATATCCGGTGAGATTAAATAACGACATTTTAATTCCAACCATCCACTCAACACGTTAACGTTATAATTGTGCAACTAATACAAAACGATGATTTTCGCAATTAACGCTAATTAGACTGGTATCCTCGAATGATGGCCGGCAGCTGGAATCTGTTGCGCCGAAGGTTTCGCATCGTTCGCATGTCGCAAGAAATAAGAATCGCAGTGCACTTTGAACCTCGCCAATCACGACAATCAAACAAATGTAATTTTCATGTGTAATTATGCGACCTTGGCGCGCTAATTTCCGACCCGATGCGTTTGATTCACGAACTAATGATAGCAATAGATCACAGGAGGTTGCGAATCGCGCGCGCACGGATCGTTTAGAAATTCGCATGGGAACGTTTCGTCTCGCGTTTTATTTTTAGGATTCTTCATTGAAGATTCGTTTTCAGCGAGTAATTTTTCAATTTTAACGTTTTATTTATAGGGTACAGTCATAGATTCATTTTTTTCTCATTCAATGTCTGCTAGAAATAAATCTTGAATTTAGTAATTTATTAATTTAGATGATAATACCAAAAAACGCCGAAACGTTTTTTATTGCACCTTTTGAATAGTAAATAAGAAAGTTAAAATGCATTTCAGATTAGTAATAAATTGTAATTAAGTGAGCAGAAACTGTAATTCAGATTTGTTATATGTACTTCAATTTGCAACAATTGTATTTCAGATTTGGTAAAAAATTTATAAATATTACTTAAACCAATTTCAATGAAAATTGAATTACATTTCATGAATCGGAATTAATTTATAACATTCTGAATTAAAAGTGACGTTTTCATTATTATAATTCAAGATTTGAAATTCATTTGATACTTTCTCAATTTCATTTCCAAATTTGAATTACATTCCTTCTTTTCTGTAATATAATTAACATTGCAATCATGGAATTATTAAAATGTAATCTGCAACAAATTATCAGAAAGCTTATCACATCATTACTTAAAAATAACATCAGATAATCGACCACGACATGCAATTGTATTCGCATTCAATTTATATTGCAGAGTCGACAAACTTAGCAGGAAAGAAAGACTTCAGCGGGTTTTTTCCCTGGAAATGTCGCTTGCGAAATGGAAACGTCTACACATACGAAACGTGTTAAGTAATTTCGCGATTGCAGTGAGAGTGTTCCTTCCACATGCATGTATGCCTTGTTCGACAATATCCATTGTTATTGTCGCAATTCCTGGTACTGCGACAATGATATGAGCATTCGCCCGACAGAATCGCAAGTCAATGTTTGCCAACTTTGCATTGCAACGACAATGCTTAAGGCGAAGGAGGAGTGTGAGACCATAATTAGATAAATCATATTTGCAGTGATTATAAACTAAATGGATTACTGGAACTATTATTACTGACTGATAGTTCTAGTATTAGTTACTTGTTATATAAATATATCTGGTATATTATAATCTTGTTTGGAATAGAATATTACCAACTGTATTGCTAATTTTAATTATTATTACTTTAAAGTCAAAAGTATTACAATTTTAGTATATTTCCTCGTATTAATGGAAAATTTTTAAGTTTTATATTTCATTAAATTGTATATACACTCTTCGCAAAAAAGGGAATTACACAAATATTATGATGAAACTTGGTGAGAATTTTTGCAAAATCTCAAAATAAAAATTAATTTCCGATTATTTTTTTTCTGTAAAAATATTTAATTAATTTATCAAATCCATGATAATTCTAATAAAATTGTTAATGACATTAATCGTGTCGACATTCATAATTCCTATTAATCTTGCAATCTCTAATGTTTTAGATGAAAAATAAACTCATTGAGACGATTTTTATTAGTTAAAACACGTTTGACATTTATTTGACCGATAACAATTTGAAAGTGATTCATTCAAAATTATTAATCATTGAGATTATTTATTATAACCCATATTTCCCGGATGAGACTAAACGAAGAAAATGGAAATTCCAAAAACACAAAATTGCAGCTAAATTGAAATTTATTGAAAGTTCTAGAAATTAAACTGTAAGTAATAATAAAACAAGATCACATTACTTCGAGATTTAATTGAAAATTAAATTCGCACTACATAATGACAAAACGGTTAATTTTATGAACTGATAAAATATTTAATTACGAATTCCAATCAATCCGATTATTTTTGATTGATTTAAGATTATCGTATACACTTGTCTGTCTATCAATAAATGATTAATCGTTTTCCAAAGGCATTCGACACATTTGAGCGTTCGTTAGTTATTTAATGGCGTTAATTAAATTTTATGTCCTATAATTAATTATTAATTGACGGATGTATTGGATTGCGAGTGGCTTTATAATGCGCACATCATTGTGTATTTCAATTAAAGTCAATACGTCATCACAAGAGAATTAAGGATTTGAACAACAATAATTAAAGTATTGTTGATAATACTTATAATCATAAAAGAACTACAATGACTACAAATATTTTATATTTTATTTTATAAGCATTGAATTCATGAATAAGTAAATTTTCTTACGAGAAATTAATAGCTTTAATATCACTAGTGAAATAAAAAAATTTCGTGACAAATAAAAATAATAGTAAACAATTTTAGACTTTCAGGTTTTTGTTTTGGAACATTTTTTCGGTAAGTAAAATCTCGTTTATACAACGTGTGCAAATATTTTGCAATTACCACACAATACAATCTAGCATTTAATTTTTTAAATGCATCCATTTGAATAAATTATCAATTGTTATTATATCTACAAAGTGAAAACATAATAAAACAAAACTTGATATTTATTTATGAATTTGTTTAATTATTTCCTTATCACTCATAGCAAATAGGATATTAATTGGAGTGAGTTTAATGGGTTCACGAATGAAATGAAATACAATCTCATGAAATGATAAACAAAACGATGTTAAAATACATATTGTAAATGTACCAAACAATGAAATATCCAGTCATTCGAAACGCCAATAAAAATATTTTATGATCTTTCATAAATCGGGCTGAAACAAAGTCGTTTTGCAAGTTCAACATGAAGTTGTGCGATAATTGTTCTTTGGGGAGTCTGAAAGATGACGCAAATTGGACAATTTTAGAAATGGGTCATTATATGTTTTCAGCAATGACATAACTTGGAATGTTTAAGACATTCAGTCTAGTCTAGACTGAGATTTCAAATGCTAGCGGCACGCGCTTTCAAATACTAATTACTTGTTTATTTGACCCTAAAATTTATATGATGTAATTAATGTAATATTCAATGTTTACAATGTTACAACATTGTAAACGTGATTTAAGAGATGAAACTCGTATTAAAATAATTTTGTAATAATGATCTTAAGAACCAATTAATAGAATGTTTAAAGGTCAGAGCAAAAAATTTTGTATTGCAAAAAGTCAGCAAAACGAAAAAGAAAACAGATTAGATATATTAGATAAAATATCAAAAATTGAAAGGAATGAAAATTAAAATTTTATATCTATTTCATATCATATTTCAAACTTTTACTGAATCAAAATCAAAGCATTGAAATTGATATTTATAAAATTTAATATCAAACCAAAATATGTATATTAAATAGTAAATGGCCAGGATTTGATAAGAAAAATTATTTAAAAAATGGTATCGAAAATAATATTTTGTTGCGAAAAAACATCAGTGTAATTATCTATTTATTCTAAACTATTGGTCCCTAAAGTCATCTTGTATGACAAGAAGAATATTATTCAGATGGTCCGAATCTTGATATCCAAAAATGTTGTTGCAATAAAAACCATAATAGCAGACCTATTTCTTAAACAGAACTCAAAAAGGACAATTATAGAATTTAAGAGAGTTGTCAAAAATATAATATGATGTGGGTTTAGTATAAAATTAATCTAAAGCAAAATTATAACAAAAAAAGGAACTAGAAAAAAGATACATGAAAATCTTTCTGGTAGATCTTGGACATTACCTCTTGATGGAAAATACTTAAGAAAATTATGAAGATTAATTAGGTAAATTTCAGAAAGCTATGAAATAAAATTTTCACATAGCAGAGCAACTCAAGGGATGAATTATTACATTTTTTACCTGTAGGTCAGTTCAACATAGACAAATGTTAAAAATTATAAGTTTTATCTAATTACTTGTCAAAGAAAACACAATAATCCAAAACTTGAATTTCCTGGACTGTTCAGCAGTCGTTTTACAGGTTGATCTGTTTGTTTATCAAACATATGAATTTATGGTACCAAATACTAATGTAAGAAAATTACCAAATTAAGAATATTCTGTTATTTATCTTAAAATTAGACCCTGTTCGACAATTCATTTTCGGGATATATTATATCAAATGATGTATATCTGGTCACCTACAAAATATCTAGAGGAAATTGTGCAATTTTTACCAAATATAATCGAAAAACCCATAAAACATAAAACGCTAATTTAAAATGCAAAAACGTTCATCAAGCGATTACAAATTACCGGCGCTAATTTGTACGGATGCTGTTCGGCAAGGACGCAGTTTTTCACATTCGGACTGAAATTCAACCGCATTATTATTCATTCGTTTCATATTCGCGATCGCGAGCTGTCATCATGCCGCAAAATGATGCCAACTTACCATGCACGTTCCATTGCGAACCGAACCGGACTGGACCGCAGATGCAACGTAATTTAATTCGCATCGTTTTTTGTTCAAAATCACTTATACGTATGCCTCTATTGGCAGGCCGCGTAATATGCTTAATGATCACGTCGGCCATGAAGCACCGCGAACATTTCTTGCCAAGAAAAAGTCGCCATTGGATGGATTAATAATACCTACGAACGAAGGTGACATCGTTTCGCTTTTCTTTTTGCCTTTATTCGCTCCGTAATGTAGGCGAGTTTCACAAGTACTTATATGGAAAATTTGAAATGTCGCTCCAAGTTGATGATGATGATAGCACATGCATTAATTTTTATTCATTAGCTTTCAAGGACTTCCTCATTCCAGGCCTCCTCGTTCGACTCCAAAAACAAATTCATTCAAATTGGATGTAACCTAACATACGAGTTAAATAAACGTTTTATTGCATTTAGCGTCTAGTAATTGTAGATTATATTACAAGTGTAAAAAGTGAAAAATAAGAAACGAGTGATAAATAAATTTCATGAATTTAAAATGGCATTTCGCGCACGTGTGATTAACGACGTTTTAACTCTCTGGAGAAAAATTAGTTCAATGGTCAAAAAAGCAACAAAATCCAAAATTGTTACCACAATTTTTGATATGATATGTCAAATGTCACAAGTAGATTATATTGTAAGTGTGAGAATTGCAAAATTATAAATGAGTGATATACAAATTTCACGAGTTTATTATGACATTTCGCACACGTGTAATATACGACATTTTATCTTACTGGAGAAAAGTTGATACAATGTTCCAAGAAGCAACAAAATCCAAAATTACTTCCACAATTTTTAATATGACATTTCAAATGTCACAATTAAATCGTCAAAATTTCGTTTGAGCTGGTACATTATGATTATGTTTGCCAAACCTTAAAATCTTGATACCTTAGTAACAATAGCACTTTATTTTGTGAGATGTCATTCATTTATCCCACTTGTCGAAAAAAGGTATTCATTTTTTCCATTTGTAGAAAAATGTACGTCACTGATTTGACAAATGAAAGACATTCAATTTTTATCACTAAAAACATGCATAGGAAATGCAACATTATAGGCTCCAGTAAGATAAAAGGAATTAATTAAAATATTATTAATGACATGAAAAATTATTAAATTTTATTATATATAAAATCTAATTATCTTATCGCCCTAAAACTTTTAATAAAGCAACTCTTGATTGAAACAATCGTTGAATACTTTTTATTAGAATTATTTCTTGCTTACAAATCTTTAAAGACAATTCAATCAGTTTATTCTTCACTTAAAGCTCACTGTTCATTACTTGCCAAAATTTCGTACAAATTGTTCAATGGGAAATTTGCCAAAGAAGTAAAATTATTTGTTATTTGCACCCAAATAATGTCATATTTCATACTTTATTGCGCTTTGGTCCATTAGTTAAACAAAATAAAATTGCAGTCCAACAATAATTTATATCGCGCAAGTGTTTTCCATCTAAATTAATAAATTAGATGGAAATTTACTCTGCACAGTTTCAATGTAGACGCGCTCAATCATTGCAATAATCATTGCATGGAAGCTTCCATGCCCGCCCAGCGCAAACAGGAAGTTCGCAATTATTTCAATTGCCATTCGTGCCTTCGGTGTCCGGCTACCCATCGAGACTCGTTTCACAACCTGCCAGACCCAGGCTGAAATCCGGAAATGAAACCGGAGGAAGGCACATCATCGAAAGGAAGTCAGGTGAAATAGCTGGTAAATGGGAAAAATGACAGATTGGAGTTGAAGGAAGTTCCATCAAGTAAACTGTACGCATACAAATTCATTGTCAGTCATGCAATGCATTTAAAAATATTTGTTTGATAGAAAATTCATAGAGAATTTGATTATGTAATTAATTTTGGGTCATGACACTTAATAATTAAAATTTATTGTTTTATTTCACTGCAGTATGTAATCTATTATTTACTAGAGATCGTGAGGTTCAGAAAGGCACAAGGAGTGGGGATAAACATGCGGAAACATTGCTCGTTGACAGTAGCGAATGAAATTAAAGGGCGTAGCAAAAAAGCCAGCTGCGTCGAAGTTACCCGAATCGTATTTTGGTTTCTGCGCAGCATAACCCACCCCCACTCGTTGTGCCTTTCTGAACCTAACGATCTCTATGTATGCTACTAGTGACTAAATTTGAATATTATCCATATGTCAAATAAGTGGACGTAATTTATTTTACAAGTGGGAGAAATGGATACCTATTATTTTACACGTGAGAGAAATGAATGACAAAACAAAGTGCTAGTTACTGAGATTTCAAATATTGAAGGTTTGACAAATATGGGAATATTATGTCATGTCAAACAAGATTTTGATAATTTAGTTATGACACACGTGTACGAAATTCCATTGCAAACTAGTGAAATTTGTCCAAAATTCGTTTATGATTATGCATTTATTAAAATTATAACATTATCTATTATTTTTGGTTTTATCCAAAATAATGTTCAATTGTGCATTTTTCAACTAAAATCTGAACTAAATTCAAAAAATGAAGCATTTGTATTTTTACGAAAGACAAAATTAAAAATGAATAAATAAAAATAAAATTGATTGATTTTTAAAGATATGAAAACGTAATATGATTCCCTCTGAAATTCATGAGAAATCTGCAAATTACAATCAACATTCTTAGACTAATATGCCAAATCAACATTCATCAATCTCAACTTGATTCATCATCAACTTTCTAATGCAATTACTTTCATCTCACTTAAGATGAACTAAAATTACGCAGAACATCATTTCTTAGTAATTTTTACACTATACAGCAATAAAGTTCAATGTCCTATTATAACTATTATTATACCTCCTTATTTCTTACATTTATTAAAAAATATTCCAGCAACAATAATAAATTTGACAATATTCACTCTCCACTTTTGATTTCTTCCAAGCAGCTTAACTTAAGGCCTGACGCTAGCCGCTCACGCAAACTAAATCCGCTATGGGGGCGCTAGTAGTGTTCGTACCCAAAAATATTTGAAACCCAGCCCACTGCAAGATTCTTGAGCCAGCTGGGGTCCACCTTGTTTACATAGAGCAAATTTTTTATAATGACCCAACGCAAGCAACCGAGTTGCCGTCATAAAATTCGATAAGAAATATTTTTGGTGCGTAAAGCAGGCCCTAGACGTGCAACATTGCTCGCAACTTCGTTGCAAACGCGTTTACCACAGACGATGCAACTTTGCTCAGAACATGTCTTTGCAACATCATTTCTATTGGCCAGGTAGCAAGTTTAGCAAGTTCATTCCGTCTCGGACATCTTCTACCTGCAGAGGTCGCAATACCCAGTATTGAAAGAACCCACGACCACCAACATTAAGCTCCGCCTCCCCAAGTTTCAAAACTTTTTGAAAACATGCAACCGAGAAGTGCAACCTGAAATTGCAACTTCAACCTAGCCACAGACGTGCAACATTGCCTGCAACGTCCCAAATTGGCAACGCGGTTGGTGGCAAGGTTGCACGTCTAGGGCCTGCTTAAAGCTTGTCCAAGCTACGGCAGATCGGAGACATGCGATGCTAAAATTCTGTTTTCAGTATTTTGAAGAGCTTAGGCTGCCAAAGCTATTTGAGATTAATTAAAAGAAAATTTGATTTANCAAACCATACCCGAGTAGGTAGTTTTTCCGTTCTCAATCGCATTGCCAAGAATTGATAAACCAGCATCATTATTTTCATATAACCCGCGGCAATCTTATAATTAGAAAAAACAATACCACACCAGGATAAGTATTGCACTAAACTCAATTACATTTGAGAATAGTTGAATAAACATATTCTATGCAGTATTTGGAATTGTGTACGTTTACGCTGAGAATATTCAAATAACTGAAGACAATATGAATTATTCAATATAATTTAGTTTTGAAATAACCCAGTCAGCATCCAAATCAGAAAGAAGTCAATATGAATCCATACACAGTAGTTCTTACGGAACAACTAACAGGAGTCCTTAAAGAGCTCATTTTTGAGAACTCAGAAT
>JARJDZ010010308.1:0-11053 GCA_030264555.1 Aleochara sp. GC000083
AAACAGGACAAATATATAGAATATGTTTATTTTAAAACCCAAAATAATTATTTCGTTTTATCGTATAGGTATTATTAAAATGCTAATCCAGCATCGCAGTAAGTTTCAACAATTTTCGCTACAGAATTTATGTACGCTGCTGTACGCATATCCAAACCCAGATCGTATTTTTTCGCTGTTTCTTGGACATCTCGACTCGCGCGTTCTAGGGTGAAATGTAATCCGGACTTTACAATGTCCTTTTCGGATGCACACTTTAACTTGTGAATCAGCTTATCTGATTTGCAAATCGGAATATCCTCATGGAAATGATCTTTGAGGGATTTTTGAATGGACTCCAATATCAATTTCGATGTATCTTCTTCATATTTGAATGTCAATCTTCCGAAGGAGACATGATTTAAGTCTTTTAACCATTCAAAAAATGAAACTGTGACACCACCAGCGTTATTTAAAAGGTCGGGAATAACGAGAATATTACGTTTCTGCAATATTTTGTCGGCAGCGGGAGTTGTGGGGCCGTTCGCTCCCTCGGCAATCATTTTACAATTGAGCTTGTCTGCATTTTCTTTATGAATTACTTGCTGTACGGCTGCAGGTACCAAAATATCACATTTTTTGTAGAGCATTTCTTCTTTATCAGCATCGGTGGCACCAGGAAAACCTAATATTGAACCATTGTTCCCTTTGCGGTATTCATCGAGTTCTACAGGATTAATGCCTTCAGGATTTTCAATAGCACCGTCGATTTCGATAACGCCAATTAATTTCGCCCCCGCTCGAGAGAAGTATCGGGCTGTATGAAAACCGACGTTACCATATCCTTGCACAATGTATGTCTTATCCTTCCAGCCCGGTTCCTTCATTCCGCATTTGTCAGTCCACTCTTTATTTCGCACAAACGTGTCTACACCATAATACAAGCCGCGACCTGTGGCAGGCGTACGTCCATGAATACCTCCCTGATTTATTGGTTTACCAGTAACAACAGCCCGACTGTTGATATCTTGATGGCCAATTGTTTTCGAATAAGTATCTGCAATCCAGGACATTTCGCGTTCGCCAGTGCCCATATCAGGAGCAGGAACATCAATGCCCGGCCCAATGAAGCTCTTCTTGGCCATTTCGAGAGCGAAACGCCTGGTAATCCTTTCCAGTTCAGGCACTGAGTATTCTGCAGGATCAATTTTCAGGCCGGCTTTAGCGCCACCAAATGGTACTTGTACACATGAACATTTGAATGTCATCAGGGCGGCTAACGCTGTAACTTCATCGCGGTTGACTGCCTTGGCATATCTAATACCACCCTTTGCAGGGAATCGATGCACACTATGTTGCGCCCGATATCCCAAAATGACTTCATATTCTCCGTTATCTCGACGAATGGGAAAATTAAATTCCGCCACGTATGTGCATTTTTGCAACAACGTCAAGATGCCAGTAATTATAGAGCAGCTTTGATCATACGTCAGAGTGCTTCCTTTCTGATCCATAAGAGATTTTATCAGACTTTCTTCTACCTTAACGCAAGCGTGATGAAAAAAGAAGCTGACCATATCAAAAAATTTCGGGTTTGACCTTTCGTACATGTCTTGCAAATGCTCGGGTATAGCGTGAGCAGCTCGGCAAAGCAATAAATGTTTGGAAAATTTTGCCAACAAGCATTTGGTACCAAAATTAATTAAATGCGACATATTGAGATAACTATAAATACGATAAAACGAAATATTAAGATAGAAATAAATTTGGAAACCGAACTGGAATTTGGAAATTTAGAAATAAGACGTCACATTAAAAATATGTTATAAAACAAAACATGCACAGCCTACCTAAATCACTCCGACTGTTAGAATCGGATTGTCCTGTCACGCCTCCAGTTCCGTCACTATGACTGGAAGCCTTTCGCATCACAGTGAGCCGATAAAAAGGTGGTGTCTCGGTGCGTTCAATTAGGCAATTCAAAGTTTCAACCGTTTGTAGTTCAAACATCATCTCGTCTAAAAGTCGCGCTGTTTGCACCCGAGCCAAGTAGACAACGACACGTTTTGCCTGCAAAATACAAGAAATTCAGAAAGTATTAATATTGGAATATATTAAAATACAATTATAACTTACATAAGGTAATAATTCATTAGGAGCCATTCCGCTTATAATTATCAAGTAACGAATGATAACTTTCATATTGTTTGGCCATGAAGTACATAGAGTAGCCCACACATGTTCCATTTCCTTGGAATGATTATCCCCGAACTAAAGCATTCAATCAAATAATAGAAGTCACAAATATAACGGCAGAATCGCATACCTTTGCAGTAATATAAAAAATATTGTTTAAAACCATTTCAGTTGCTTCGGCCGATCCCCAACCTTCTTTTCGACCTCCAGCTTTGGATATTTCATTTGCATAAAACTTGGAAGACGAAATTAATTGATTTAAATAAATACGTTTATATCACATTCAAAAAGTAACTAACCTGATAATAGAAACTAGGATTTGTAGGTGGAACGTTTGGATCTACAAGTTCCATATTTAGTAACCATGGTAGCAAGTACTGTAAGAGTAGTTGACGAACTTCAGGACGTGCTGTTTGAAATCTATGTGTGATTTCTAAAATTAATTATAGAAAGGGAGACATCAAATGCATTTAATATACTAATATCATTGCATATGAGTAAGTTACCTGAAAACATTGGCATTGTTAGTTCGGGATGTAGTTGCGACAATTGGCTCGAAAGATGAATTTGTGATCGACAATAAGTGCGATCAAGTAATGTGTCCAGCGTGCTGCGGCCCTTATCTCCTTCAGCTGCAAATAAAATCCATTCATCATTAATTGGAGTGATCAAGCTTTTAATTCGGCAATCTGCTTAGAGGGTTGTTACCACTGATTAAAATTAACTACCGAAGTTATATACATATATTTTCTAATAAAACACCTTACATTTTATTACGTTGCCCGAATTGAAATCATTATTGTACAACATGTGACATTTTCTTTGAAAAAATAACAAATGCCTGCAAATATTTCTTCATAAATAGTGGTGTTTTACGAGTTCTGAAATGTTTTTTTAATTAAGTCCATTATATTCAATCAGAAAATAATGATTATATATTAGTTTCGTGACTTATTTTTTAACAAAATAATATATTATTATATAATTCTGTTATTTTATTTATTTACTATTTTTTCAAATTTGAATATATGAGATTCGAAGCCGATGCCAGAAGAAAATGTCCAGTCAATGGTTACTAAATAAAGTTATCTGCACTCATGTTCATTCTTATCCAATCCCTTCACATCATACCAATAAGTAATGTATTTAGAGAATTTTATTTAAAACTGACATTCATGTATCGGCTATCAATTTTTAAATACTCTTATAGGTGTTCTTCATCTTCTTAGATCAGCGAAATAAACGAGTGATATTGAATATATTATTCAATTGCAAAATCACAAAGGAACGTATTAAACATTTATAATAACCTTATAAATTGACACGGGATTGTTTTTTGTTCCATTGTTGATGAATAAGGCAAGCATCCAAAAGAAAAAGATATATTATATTTTGTTAAACCTGCGACGTACGTTTCGAAAAAAGAAATGGATTAAATATTTTCATTCTTAGAGAAAAATTTCTTTTAGTTTTGCCGTTCAAACCTCTAGTATGTATCTTGCAACAAAATCGAAGAAGGCATAGGCCGGTTCTAGATCAAGATGCCTGAAGAATGAAGGTGCAGTTGACTTGCACCCTGATCTAGAACCGGCATATTCCTTCTACTCAATACCTATGGAAATTTATTAAGAACTAATTCCTTACAATAAATAGTGTAGTACACATAATATACATCTCCGTACATTATGTTCAAACTCAGAAATGTTATTTTAGAAAATACGGTTACAATCTCCTACTATTTGAAAAATACGATATTCATCCATTCATTTATAATAATATCAATTACCTAACGAAGATTAATCTTCCTATAGTTTCCTCCTGAGATGCTAGGCAAGCGAGTACGAAAATTTTGACTTTGGTAAGAATGAATTAAATTAAATATGCTTAATAGGGCAATCATAATTTATAAAAAAAATGAATGAAAGATGCTCCTTTATATTACTTTATATTATCCGGTTGCACAAAACTTAATACATGATTAAACAATAATTAATCACAGAGTAATGCATTTAAATACGTTTGATAATGATTATCAGCGATTAATAATTGATTTGGGCTGTGTGCAACCGATTTAAAGTTTGAACCGAAGTAATTGAAGATTTAATTGATAGGCTTCAAAAATTTATTAATTTCACGGAAGCAAATGATTCGACAAAAAACATAATTCAGACATCCGAAAACTAAATAAATTAATACGATGGTGCCACAAGATAATAAATACCCCACCATTTTACTTATAAAAGGCAAGAAATGTGAATAAGAAACAAAACTTTGAACTGCTGAACTATAAAATGAATCTACAGAATATTAAATCAGCACACTTGCAAATAGAAATACTTGAAAATACTGCGCGCCTTTATTACTTTTTAAGTTCGAGATTGCCAAAATCCATTAAATTAAATTCCTACTTTATGCAAACCTTCGAACTATATCAACCAATACATTATTTACTTTGATGCTATCCATTTTAGTAAAATAAAAGGTATTCATTTCGTTCACTCGTGGAATAAATCACTTTAAATGCTACACTTATTAAGTACAAGATTACAGATTAATTAATACTTTTTTTATCAAAATATTCAGCAAAGATTATTTAATTTACTTAGATTAAAATACAATAAATGAATTCATTTATTTAATCAAAATAAGTCCTTAAGGCTGTATACTATAACGGAATAGTAATATTAGTTTAATTTATGATTACTGGAAATTTGAAATAAAAAATACATTAAGGGGTTGCATGGGTTTGCTTAAAAAAAATCGAATATTTTTGTTGTCTTATAAATTTTCATAATATCACAATAAAAGTTTTTTAGATACAGCCTGTGGAAAGTACGCGCACCAAGTCAGTTACATTGTAACCGAATACTTTAAACGCGTTTTTTTAACAGTGTTTTAAAAATCTGTTGTCAAAATTTCTCGAAATTCTCGATACCGATCTTAATGAAATTTTCCACAGGCTTTCTAAATACTATTTACTAGAACTTGGACGAAGGAATTTGTTTTATTTCAATTACAATTATTTAAATTGAAAAAAATATTAAGCAAATTATAGTAAAATTTGCGTTTTTTAGGAAAAAGGTCAATTCAATTTTCACTTTTTCTTTTTTTCTTCGTCCATGTTGTTCTATAGCGGGGGTGAGCAACACGCGGCCCTCGCTTCGTTTCTGTGCGGCCCGCCACACATCGCCAAAATTATTAGGAGACCTTTTTTGGACAAACTTATGTGTATTCCGAGCAAATTGGAATTATCATGACTAAAATCTGCGGCCCGTCGAAAAAATTTAGGCCAATAATTGTCCTGTTTGTCGAAAAGGTTGCTCACCCCTGTTCTAAACTATAGCACGATTTTTTTATTTTTCCTTTAAACGCGAATACACTTTTTTTGGAGTGGTTACGGGCAATGACGTCACACCTGTGCAGGGTGGACTAACTTCGATGTTTTTATAGGGAATCTGCGTAATGGTAAGAAATACGAAAAAACGAATTAGGCATTCGCGATGTCTTTTTTGAGATAAATTCATTGCCGTTTTCAAAAATTGCCTATCGCGTTTTGCTTTTGCGCTACCAACAAAAGTTTGATTTTCGCCATTTTCGAAAAACCCTCATAACTTTTTTATTTCGCTAGTTACTTAAATATAATTTTTACATTGTTAAGACACTTTTTAGAATAGATTTCAATAGGATAGATGAAAATTTTTTTAATGCTTGGATTTTTGTGTTATGATATAAAGTTGCATATTTTTAAATACAAGTCATATCTGATTTCTAGATAATTAGAAAGCTAATTATTTTCTGTTTAAAATGAACTATAATATGTAGGGTCTGGCATAAATTTTAACTATTTAATTCATAAAAAACACTTTGGCATAGATATTTTGGGTGTTTTTTGGGTAAAGAAACAGATGATTCTATGTAATAGTCGTGCAAACGATCATCGTTTCAGTAGTTTTGCTATTTGATATTTATCCTGCACTAATTGAATACTATAAATATAAACACATGCATAACTCTTTCCAGAGCACTTTCACTTACTTTCAAATTCGGGTCAATCTGACATCATATTAAAACATCATATTAAAACTAAACAACATGTTATGTGTTATTCATTCTTAGTTATTAGTGAATTAATTCCGTAAAAATTAAGTCATACCCCACATATTATAGTTCATTTTAAAGAGAAAAAAGAATCCTTCTTAATGGTGTAAAATTTAGATATGGTTTGTATTTAAAAAAATCCAACTTTATGTCATAACTCGAAAAATAAACGATTAAAAAATGTTTTAACTTCACCATCATAATCCACATTAAAAAGTGCCCTAATATTGTAAAACTTATTTTTATCAAACCAGTGGAATAAAAAAGTTATGAGGCTTTTTCGAAAATGGCAAAAATCTAACTTTTGTTTATAGCGGAAAAACAAAAACGATAGACAATTTTTGAAAACGACAATGAATTCATCTCAAAAAAAGACGTCGCGAAAACCTACTTAGTTTTTTCGTATCTGTTAACGTTTCGCAGATACCCTATTAAAGCATCGAAACATGAACCCATGTAACACATTAAGAAAATCAATTTACTATGCTTTACCAGCTGCCTGAAAAACTGTTTTGCTTTTTTAGGGTTAATATTATCTATCAATTAAAAAATAACATTGGTCCTTAATAAGTAAAAAGATGAAAGATGTCTGCCGCTGTTTGAAATCGCGACAGGTTGGCGCTTTAGTCACCCGCATCTCTGGATGGACGACAAGGCGTTTCAGTTGCCGGCCAACAGAGAGACCGGATGGAACAAGCAACAGCTATCGCATTCTCCATCAAATATAACCCCCGGTATTATTAGTGAATGAAAAGCTGCCGAAGGATGTGATTTTCATCATACATCGAATAAATAGTAATTAATACAAAGTGTGCCAAAAAATTGTAGTGCAATAATTTTCGCCATTTTTAACAACATATTTTAAAATATTTACCGGCGGAACTATGACTAAATCAAGTTCTTACAGATTCTACATAGAAAGTGCGCAATACTACTTCCTTCCATTTCTAATCATTTTTGGTGTCGTCGGGAACACATTATCGGGATATGTTATAATACGGACGAAACTGCGAAAACTATCTTCATCGTTTTACCTACTCGCACTTGCCAGCAACGACTCCATCATCTTATTCACAATTGGAATTCAATGGTTGTACGAAAACAACATTGACTTATATAATCGGCCGGTTTTTTGCCAAATTATAACCTACGTCAGTGACTTATGCGGTTCTTTGTCGGTGTGGCTAATTGTTGTGTTCACTGCAGAACGATTTGTTGTCGTTAAATATCCCCTACGTTCAAAATTTTTATGCACGGTAACGCGCGCAAAAAGCATTATTGCACTTCTCATAACAACAATGGCAATCATTTACTCCCCGCTTCTATTCAGTGCCGGATTGGTGTTCAATCCTCATTCGAATAAAACGATTTGTTCCCAAAAAGAGGACTGGCAACAATTTGGCGTCATATTTAATTCGTTCGACTTTATTTTCACATGTTTAATACCAGTGCAGATAATTACAATATTGAATGCGATAATATGTCGTAAAATATGGACATTTTCAAACATTAGACGCAAAATGACTGAAAGCTATCAATTGGAAACCGCCTGCGAACCTGTCCGTTTAATAAATCAAGATAAATTTCGCACTAGTAAATCTTCATATAAAATGACAAAAATGTTGCTCATTGTTTCTACGGTCTCTCTAACAATGATCCTGCCCAGCTACATCATGCGTTTTATTTTTCATTTGGAGAAAGTAAGTGATTGTATAACGATTACATTGGTTATAATATGTGCTAAAATTTAAAACGACATCTAAAGTATTATATTGCAAATAATATATTCATTTTCTTTTTTCGACCAGTCAGGGCTCGGCAGTTAAAGTCTTCTTTCTTTCCCTTTTATGGCATATTATATATTATCAAATAACATCCTTGGTAAATGATTAGAAAATGTAGAAAGTTAGATGTTAGAAAATTCTAATTTTTGGGGTCATCGTTACAAATAATACTTATTTATGCACTATAAAAATAGGAGATCATTCAAGCCCCAGACCATGAATGCAATTTTAGAATCGAAAAAAATGATACAAATATGTCGTTACGACATCTAAAGAACAATTTAACATTCGAGGATTTGACTCGTTGAAGTGGACAAGCACCACAACAGAAGGGTAGAAGCATCAATAGATAATAAATATTCCAATCCTAATCACATTAAATATGCGACAAGCTTTAAATATTGAATATTCACGACTATGTTTAGACTGAACTTGAAATTGTACCTGCTGAACATAACATTATAAATTATAATAGGTAACTAATAATGCATTCTCGAGGTGTTTTTTGAGACAAATTCAATGCCGTTCTCAAATAAAGACCCCCTTTATTTTCGTGCTACCAACAAAATTTTTTTGTGCGATTTTTTTGCATTTTCGAACGGTTTTGCTATATTATCTAAATAATATTTAAAAATAGCTGTTACACTATAACAGCACTTTTTAAGTATATTATGATGATTAAAGTTAAAAAGTTAAAGTTAAAAAAACTAACTTCTTCTCTTTAAAATGAACTATAATATTTTGGGTCCTTTGTTTTACCTATTTATTTTACAAGGAAATAGGAAATACCTCAAATGTGTTACATCAAATTAATGCCAAATTTCACACTCTTTCCGAAGACGTAATAAAATATATGGCGTACCATTTAAAAAACACTTTGCTCCACAACTCTTTATTCGACCTTCTATTGTTTTTCTCAATTTTCCTCAGTTATGAAATTAGAGATGAAAATGTATACATGCACCAAAACCAAAAAAAAATCACGAAAACAGAGGAGTTGGAGGAAAAAAACAATAGCTGCAACAACCTATACATAAATGCAATAAATGTTTGTCGTGATTTTTGATATACTTTAACTATTCGTTATATTTCTACAAGAAAGCAATGCCAATATATGCCTAATATACTTTTGACAACACCCATAATGCTCCATTAGAAAAATAACAATGTGATCTTTTTGGTAACCACATCAGCGGGCAAAATATCAAAGAATACAAATATCAAGTAGCATTTCTTTATAATCGAATGAAGTAAAACATTGCACATAATAAACGTACATTTTATAACAACTTTGGATTAGTTGATAAATATGATACGTACCGTAAAATATAATAATTTAAGTTTTATTTATTTATAAGTAAGTTATAGGCATATGTTATAGCTTATACTGGTCAAGATCAAATTTTAATAGGATTAATAAATACGCGCGCAAAAATTATGCTTAACCAGATATTTTTCACTCAATAAATTAGTACAGATTAAGAAAAATATTCACATTAAACAAATTACATGAAGTAAATAATGCACCCTCGTATAATCATTAAATTAAGTACGAGTAGATCGACTTTGAAGTTTGTCTTTCTAAAAATTTAAAATTTGAATTTTTCGATATTTTACCAGAAGTTTGGTCTATGGCCAGAGATATGTTTCTGTTACGCGATGTTGTTTTTTATTTTCCTGCTAA
Source organism: Aleochara sp. GC000083 (assembly GCA_030264555.1). Lineage (NCBI taxonomy): Eukaryota > Metazoa > Arthropoda > Insecta > Coleoptera > Staphylinidae > Aleochara > Aleochara sp. GC000083. Next base: position 9,742 of record JARJDZ010010308.1, read on the forward strand.
ACGTTATGAAATTTTAAATAAATACATAAAATATGCTAAATTTTGATTTTTTTGGGAGTCATTTTTAATTTTGTAATTTTACGTTTAGAAACGTAAAAAGAGTGGTACAAAAATCGATCGTTTTAGATGGACGCCGCCATTTTGTGGGAAATTGTTTTTCAAAATATTGACTCATCCTAAGAAACAAGGTAGTTAAGGCGTTATTCTGGAGTAGGAATTTTAAAAAATCGATTTTTTTAAATTTACTACATATTTAAGAATATGTCTAGCAGAGGAATTTTTAAATTCAAACTATATTCGGAGATATAGCTATTTTGTATCATCCAAACTGGTCCGGTCAAAACAAATGGAGAGTGCCCCAAGATCCTTTTTTCAGAAGCGTTTTTCTAGATACTGTCTTTTTCAAAACGATTGCCACGATTTCCCAAGTTCTATTGGGCCGATTTATTTGATTTTTTTAGAGTCATTTTTAATTTTGTAATTTTACGTTCACAAACGTAAAAAGAGTGGTACAAAAATCGATAGTTTTAGATGGACGCCATTTTGTGGGAAATTGTTTTTCAACTTTTACGTAGTACCGGCGATAGCGACACTATCCTAGATTAATAATCTTCTTAGTTTTTTTTTAATTTGGATTACTATGAAGATTGGAATCAGGGCAAAGATCATCTGCTAATTTTTTGGGACTCTCCAGTTGATCAACAGATAATTCATTAAATTTTTATTTCCTTTTAAATGCTTATTTTTAAAATTTAGAGTTTTAATGTTAATGCATAACATATGCTAAAATAGATAGTAAAAATATTGATTGCCTCTTTTTTGCGGCACCTCAAAATTTACCAGGAATTCATGGTTCTAGACCAAAATACCCCCTTAATTTAGAAATTATTTTTGATGTTATATACCCAGGAAAATAAATACCATATAGATAGGCCAGTAACCGCTATTACGGTTATCCTGCAAGCGTGAAAGCAAGCAAGTAGTCAAAACTAATAAATGTGCTATTTTAGAGAAATAATGAGTAATACTGCCTTCGCGTTTTAAGTCTCTTTTATTTACTTTTCTCTTTGGTACTTAACTTTTACACCAATTAAATAATAGTATCTGAGTAACTTAAATCACTTGAATTGCATTTTTATTTAAAGATCATCAATGATTCATAGGCATACATAATTCATACCATGTTGGTGTTAATTAACCCTTACCGTGCAACGTCATTTTTGGCACCTCATACGTGCAACGTCGGGTCATTCGTGTCTTTTGTTTAAAAAAGTACATAGAAATGTTTTATAATATCTGATTTTTTCTCCAT
>JARJDZ010010309.1:0-21168 GCA_030264555.1 Aleochara sp. GC000083
TAGCTTTTTGGAAAGTGCTCATCAAGGCCTACAATTTGGTTCTAACTTTAGTTTAATCAGTTCTACCGTTTAAAAGTTAGACGCAGTTGAAGACGCGAAAAAAAGCGAAAATTTTGCATTTTTAGGACCCCATTTTTTGAGTTTGCATATTTCCGAATCCCGTAGAGGTTGGGGACCATGACCAATGTTATTTTTTCGGCAAAATATGGTAAATGCCCTGTGAATCAGCCAAATCGGTCCATTAGTTTCGGAGATATGAAAATTTTTGAAAACTCGAGTGATTTTAAGAATTTCACATCGTTTTTTTCGCTACAAACTTTTTTTTCAATTTTTTCATTCAACGCGATTTCTGCTCTCCCAATGACCAAAACGGCATGAACCCATAGCTTTTTGGAAAGCAGTCATCAGATGTACAATTTGATTGCATCTTATATATAATTGGTGCAATTGTTTAATAGTTATACGAAATTTAATGAATGAAAACTACCGAAAATTTGCATAAAAGTATGAGTAAGTTTATAGATTTTGTTTTCCAAATAAATTGTGTCCAACAGCAATATTTGTATATCTGTCTGATTCATGGTAATTTTTAATTAATTGCTGTATTTGTTATTGACAAATTAGGTTTTACCTGTACAAACACTCAATTAAGCAGCGTATTTGATTTATTCAATTAATGAATAAATTGGACTTCAGTACATAATGAATTAAATTCAAAATTTATTTGGTTGGAATGTTTTGTTAATTTCTCTGGTAAATGATTTATGCAGATATATAGTAAATTCAATTCAATCCTCTGGTTAGTGATGTGTGATAGGATGTAGGATAAAATGCAAATTGTGATTAAATGGTAATGCGACGATTAATTCAAATGACATGTGGAGAAACAGTATTCAAACAAGAAATAGTTATTGCGACCTTAGGAACACTACGCAAATATCGATCAATTTTAGGGGCATTCACTCACTTTGAAAATACTTTCTCCTATTCATTATTCATACAATCAAATATTCAACGGGGAGGACAGAAATATTTTTCCTTTGTCGATGGGCGTTAGCATGGGAGTTGAACTTTTAATGGAACTTCGTAATTGAGCATTAAATGAGGGACTGAAACAAAAAGCCAAGTAAACGATAAGGGCGACATTGGCAGACGCGTTAACAACTCCAGAATGCATTTGCAAATATGAATACGAAAGAAGTGGCAGTCAACTCACGAAGAACAAAAACGAAAACGGCCATCAAGGACGACGTGATAAAAATATAATTACCGATTCGAATCGTACATTATCCGAGTGCCGAGATGATTAAGCGCGAACGATTGACCTTACAGATTGGATTTCACATTCGACATTAACAGAACCATCACCACCCGCAATAACAACATCGACATGTTGTTTACCAATTGGCATTCGTTTCAATTAGAAATCCCATCCGCTTTCCATGCTGATAGATTTGATTTTCAGACCACTTTTTTGGGCTTGGCCATCGGGGAAAAATTACCATATTGATGGGCTATTATCCCTCGTCTGGTGTAGAATGGTCGAATAAAATTTCACGGAATGGGTTATTTGTATTAATTGCGCGCTGATTAATTGCACCAATAATTGCGCAATTATATGGGAGATACCGCCCATTGAATCCGAGTGTTATATTTTATGTGCTTTTTATTGCAATTTGCAAATGAACGAGTGTGCACGTTTTCATAGGCGTATGGCACGTGATTGCAGACATTGATTGCTATGAACTTGGACCAATAAATTCGAAAAACAAACTTGCGCCTAGTGATAATACGGCGATTATGCAAGTTTATTTTGATGAAAACAATTCTGGCGAATGGAATTTCGGTGCGATGAGGCTTAGAGAAATAGATAAATTAGCATTATCATTCTTGCCAAAATGAAAATAGAATAAATACTCCTAGGAATATTCCCGAAATCCCACAGGTTATCATATTATGTTATAATGAGCAGTTCAGGTTGTTGAATGAAATTTCATGTTTACGATTTGGTTTGCTTCCATTTCTAAGAATACCGTTTTGAATTGTGATCTGGTACAAACCAATTTATAACGGGATGAGAATCAATACATTATTACAATAAATATTATCATCCAATTAAGTATGCATTTGTGCAATATCTGGCTAATTAGATACCAAATTTCATGCAAATTGAATTGCAACAACCACTAAAGATTAATCATCTAAATAATTTGTACTTTTCCCAATCATTATCATTATTAGTTATTAGTACTTCATTAATATTCTTGAATTAAATGAAGATTGAAATTTCAAAGCAGTAGAAATCCAATTTTACACGGAAAACCGTGATTTTGATTAGTTACCACAACATTAAACTGTAAAACAGTCGTTCAAACTAAAATTAATAACCTGCCGAGAGTCATGTTTAATATTCACTGACATAAACTAATTTCAGAAATTTTTAATTAGTGCAAAAATTAATAAATTGCAACCAAAAAAGTTGGGCCACATATTGAAAACCAGCCTATATTTGAAATCCGCGAACAGCCAGAAATTGTGCGTTCCTCGTCTGCGTTCATTCGGATCGTAGTGAAATGGAGGTGGTTGTTGGGGGCGGAGGTGGCAGCGACGGCGACGGCGTCGTCGTTACGCTTCTAGCTGAACGCATCACATCCTCAAATTCCTCTCACAACGCGTCCGACTAACAACCATATCAAACGACAACGCGACGAAGAGCATCGCTGCGAATTGTCCGAAATTAGAAACAAATCAAGAAAAGTGTGAGTTGGGTGGCTGAAACTAAAGTGACAAGTGACAAACTTTTTTGGGCACTTCCAAATTCAGACTGGGACACTCCTCAGTGAAGCAAAGTAACTACAAGAAACTTTCTTGACTTGCTAGAGTAATAAGAAAAATGGTGCGACAATTATGTGTGAGTGCGGTTGTAACAAGCGTAATTATTGGTTTTGAACGAAAACAAATTAGTAAGTGAGGCGACAATCGACACGCATCACGTTTAATGAGCAGAACTCTCGTTGACGCGTTGTTGTTGTTGTAGATCAGATCGGGCGAGTGTTTGGTGACACGAATTGATCGAAATTAATAGCACAACAACAGCAATTCATCAGCAACAGCACCAGCTGTCTTTGATGGTGCATTCCAAAATTCGTGTATGGTGTTCAAAGTGAGGGAACTTTTGGGAACAACAAGAAAGTTCGTGAAAAATTGTTGCAAGTATTTCCGCAATAAGCAGATGTAATTGGAGAAATTTCGATTAAGTTCGCATCGGAAGCGGCGTAAACTGCAGTGTAGAAGGTGGAGGATGGTAGCTGTTTCCGGAAAGACGCAGGCTTGATTGAAATATTATCTATCGTCGACGCGTTCGTGATTGCCACCGATCTAATTGGAAGTGCGCCGACGATGGCTGGAAGCGGGGGCGGCAACAACAACCCCATCGAGCGATCTAAGCTGGTCGACAGGTACGTGTCGATTCTTTGAATCGTTTCTCGATTCTTTATGCAGCGTCGACGAAATTGCCTTTTAGCGAAAGGAGCGTCAGCAGCAATTTACTCCCGAGATCCATCCAGCTTCAGGGTCCGACAACCGGAAATTATTCATTACGCACTCGGTCGCGCATGCATAATTAATGATTTGCCCATTTAATTTCGCGGTCCACATTTAAATGCGGTAATTAAACGTATCACACCCAGCATTTTCAAGAAGGATGTGAAAGCATGTTCATTCTTCAAAGCATTGAATGCAAAAGGCACTCACAAGGATAACATGGAAAAATTGAACTTTGATGGAATATCTTTGTTACCATTCAAAGTTAATTGATTTCGTTCCACGTGAATGCCTCAATTAATTGAAATAATCATACCTAATGCATTTTCCCTGTATAATTACGATTTTAAAATCCTTTTATTTTTATGATTCTCTTCAGGCAAGCAATTAGCGCAATATTTTACCCTGGGATTCTTTCAACAGAATCCACATAAAGTTTTTTTCGGTTTAATTAATTTTTTTCTTATTTAAAAGGTCAAGAAATGTGTATTTTACTTTAGTTTCGGTAAAAATCACATCACACGAAGATCTGAAGAGAAGCTAAATTCGCAGACTCATCTTCATCCGAAAAACATTATGATTGCGAATTATAAATCATCGCGTCCACATTAATCATCGACATCCTTGGCCATCCTTGCTCTTTTGCCACCCCCGCTACGTTTTTACCTGACTAACAGATATATTCATTCTTCGGGCGAATAATTAATTTGTTTTTGTATACCTCGCATGAATGATGAACCTGAGAAACGCCAAGGCTAATTGTTCCTTACGGATCGTGACTTAAGTGATTTGTCTTCGGGCACTTCTCTCATCGATTTTCCAATAATATACGAGTCTTCCACTATGGACTTTATAGCTGACTTGGTACTTTCTCTTCAGTTCGTCCTGCAAGTCAGAAGCAGAAGGGAAAATCCGCTGACTCAATGCGGCTTTACCAGCAGTTCCTAATTCATTTTTGATAAAATCGCATTCAAATGCATTCCAATTTCATAAAGGGTCTGAAAGGTTTGAAATCTCATGTGATAAAACTTTTGATTTATTTCTACTAAAAAATTTGAGGGTACTAGAAATAATTCCAATTGAAATCCAATTTCAACTGTATCGATCTTCAAACTTCCGGAATTCTTAATTGCATTGTGGGAACATCAATAAAATTAACTGGTTATCAGAAATATATCAGATTAAAGCATGTTTTTTATGGCACGACGAAACAAGCTATGCACAAATAGAGAGAACAGGAAGTGGAAACCGAGAGGAAACGGGATGAGTCGTTCACTAATTAATTGCCCTTCGTTACACGTTAATTGCTCGATTCTGAAGAACTGAAGTTCTAATTCGAGCTGGATTTTGCTTTGAAAATATTAATTAGTCGGAAATTTAATGGTGGCCTTTATCGACGGTTTCTGGTAAGGCTTAATTCGATTCAGATTAATTACGAAATTGGATTGTAACTTCAATAAATAAAGGTAATTATATTGTACTTGGTCTTTTAAAGAAGGAAAAAAATCCCCTTTTTAAAATATTTTAAATTTCGTTTTACATTTGCAATGTGACTTTTTGAACATATTTCTAAAGATCAATAGAAATTTCCCTGAAACTTCTACAGCATAAAACAGTGAAACCGATTAATCAATACTTTGTATTTATTTGCTTCAAAGAGCCAAAATTTATACGTGTTATGATTAGATTAACATAAAACGAACTCCTGGGAGAGTTTCAAATAATTTGAATATTTGATTGATTTGCGTGGCATAGTCAAACGATTGCCAAAAGCTTTTTAATCCATTTGCAGTAATTGAAAAAAGTGGATCGAGAATATTAAACATTGAATCATTTACTGATTGTATAATATACATAAACTTTGATTTGAAACGCAGACTGGTTTTTGATGAATGTCACTGTCGAATTTCGTATTTGAATTATGATCATACTCAAACCAAAAGGACTCATAAAAACTTATACGTTATTCATGTGGATTTTCACATGATGTTGATTTAAACTGCAATTTACACAAGTACCATGTGAAGCTATCAGGAAAACTTTAGAAAAAAGTCTATTTGATCTAAATTCAAATATTTACTGAATAAATACACACCGGTCACAAATAATGGATGATTAATGGCCGCCTAATCAAAGGTGAAACGGGGAAACATTCCATTTAGTGCTAATTCGTGTTATCTAGGATCAACGATCGCAAATGTGATCCCAAAGTTTGTTTGCAAACCTGCACGCGAACACTTATTGTCCTGATCCCTGCCGTCTGGATCACATCGAATGCGTAAAATTGTGCGTGAACCCTTCGACCCACATTAAACAAACGTAAGGTAAAACCCTCCAAGGACCCACGGCCCCCTCAAGGACCAACCGGATAATATATGAACCGATATCGAGTGCTTCGATCGCACGATCAATTCACTCGACTATTGATTGTTGTGCCATCCATTCGGATGTCCTTTCCGAGTGTATCAAATCCTCTTTCTGTGCCCGCCCGAAGAAATAACACACCGTCTCTAATTAAATAAACATCCGAGCGGGTAGAACGGAAAAAGTTGGTAAATGAAAGCGAATGGAACAATGCCATTTGCTGGGTAATGTCTATTTATTGTCGTTCGACACTGATGGCACGTCTTTTGTCGCAAGAGATTGCTTCTGGATGTAGAATACGATGGGGTTGTTGCAAGAAGCGCGTCTCAGCTACCGCACCATAGAAACAGGAAACGGGAAGAACAGGAAAAAAGAGTGCGCAGAGATATTTTTTCCAGCGCTCCACGGAAATCAGAAAACACGAAAGATAAAAAGCGCACAGAAAGTAAATTCGCATCAATATGTGATACATAACTATACATTACATGTGCGTGCACCTTTGATGTCGGTTTATCTTAAATGGCACATTGGCATCAATTTCTAGCAAAAACGTGATCCAATTCAATAGAACTAGAGTAGAATATTTAGTGTTTTCTCCGTATTTTCATTTTATTTCCGATATAAAATCAGACACCAGAAATACTGTAATCTTTTTGATCAATGCAGTGAAACTATTCCTGTTCCATTTAATAAATAATCCTCTTAATATTCTGCCTTATTCCATTGTTCAGTGATAGTTATTTGTGATTTAGCTTTAGTATATAACTGAATTCATGGACGAGAAAACATATAATACTCATACTTGATGGTCATCATACCGAGGAATCGAAATATTTGTTATTTGTTAATTAAATAATGTGGGTGTTTTTGTCTGTTTATTTATATGTGTCCCATGAATTCAAATTTACGATTTTATCATGAAATTAATTAAAATTTGAACATAAAGTTACAAACCTTTCTAAATAAGTAAATTCTATTAATTACATTTTACAGCAAACCCACATTAAAATTAAACACATTGACACATCATTTAACAGAAATTCAATTTTACAAACTATTGATCTTCCAGTCTTTCATAAAGCTATTGAACAAAAATAAATTTTATTTTATTCTTCTATTTTCAAAGAAAATGTATTATACAGTATTATGTTGATATACTTTGCAACATTTCACGAGTATACTCCTTTCAACCTTATATTTCTTTATATTTAGATGGTAACGATCAAAGTTTCGCGAAAAATATTCCAGCATATACCTTTAGTTTTAGACGACAAAGTTTCCTTTTGTTTACCTTGGTTAGGACTTGTATCAAGTTAGAAAAACTTTGCGAAAAACACGGTCTGTTGTTGAGGTTTTTTTAAACGTTCAATTAATTCCAACTTTAGAAACAGCGAATATTCATAAAAATTTATTGGATTTATATAAAAGAAAAACAGGAACAACGAACCTCGCAATAACAAGTTCATGGGAAAAGGATATACTCTGAATTGGTAATTTTCTTCTGGAATTATCGGAATTTTTCTTGTTGAGGAATGAATTGTTGTTTACGTTGTCGTTTTTAATTTGAAACATAATTAAATTTCCACGAAGGAAAACAAATTTGCTATATAAATATTTTCCTTGTTCTGCATTCTGATTGTAAAAAATTATCCTGTGGTAATTGAATATTACAGTTGAAATTAGTTGAATTGATTTTGGTCTATTTGTATAGTTAATTAGCACAAATGGAACGTGTTTATTGTTGTCATCATAATGGCAATTTCCATGACAATAGAGGATATTGGAATATTTTATTAAACGGAAGCAATGATTTAATTTAATTTCCGTTGCACCAATAAAACGATTATAATGGATTGAACATATCGCTATGTTTGATTTTTGCATTTCCTTCACAAATTCCCATGAACATTATTAATACTAATATATTCTACTTTTAATTTTAAATTCCATGAAATCAAGCGATGAATTCTTTTAATTTTGAAAAAAAATTACCAATTTTATTAATACGCCTATGGCTGAACGTCGAGTATATCTTGTTTACACATTCCAATTATTTAATAAGTTATCACAATCAATATAATAATATTATTGTACTTTTCCCATTCTCTTTAATTAGTTGATTATTTTACTGGTTCAGTAATTATATGGAAAATATCAGATACGTACAATAACATATTATTGTATTTTCATTTTTGATATTTCCTGAATATAATTTTATATTTTAATTAACTTGTCGTATTATTTCCAATGCTGGATATATTCTGAAAATATTATGAGTATGTTTTCCTGTTGCATGAGTGGGTAAAATTGAATAAAATCTTTCATAATATTAACATTTCGTAAAAAAATCAGTAATGCTTTATATCCAGCATAGTTACAATGCAGAGCTTTGAATCTGATTGTAAGTAAAACGTAGAAAGCAGCAGCATCAAACGGAAATCCGAATGCATTGTACTCCTTGCATGGTCAAATTAGGAATGCCATCAGCGAATGCTTCGATGGAACATTTGCGAATGTTGCGCCTCGCGGATTATTAATTTGAATCATATTTCAAACGAAATGGCTTTGGTGTTTCAGTTCAAGCTGAAATGCTTAAACTAATTACTATACAGGGTCAAAGTTACTAGCTAAAAGTTGTTTGAAACTGAAACAGTTAAGGAAAATGCAATAAATGAATTTCCTCTTAGAATGAATAATTTTTATGTAAATCTAATTTTCAGAAATGCAATGAATTAAATTATTTTTCTTCGTCGGTTTAATTTCTAGTGGAGTTAATATTAATTTAAATAGGATCTTTGCATTGGTACCCTACAATATGTTTCTGACAGTTTTTCAATACAGATGTAAAATGAAGTTTCCCTAATTTTCAATGTGAATGTGAATTTCAGTTTTATTTTTACTCGACATTATACTTTAGAGCATATTTTTTGCACGAAATAAAATATGGCTTGAAAGTAAACTGAATTTTATACATCCTATGAAATATTTATTGGTTGAAACGCGAATAATTTTGGAGGTTGGTGTTGGAAAATAACAAATGATAGAAGTCCATTTCCAAGCTCCATTATTTTCTGCCAGCCAAGTAACAACGCAAAAGTGTTGTTCATTCAGCGTAAAATGGTCGGTGATCAATCAATTAACGGTTCGCTTTACGAATTTTATCGAATATCATCAATATGGTCTACAACTCTTGTGCACTAGTACAATATGTTTCATGGTTGTTCAATTTCTTCTCGAAAATTGTTACACGATTAACGTATTAATAAAAAGCATGGAATGAGTTTACGACCATTTGACAGAAATGAAAATTTTATTACCTAAAAATGCAACATTTTCCCACCCTGCTTTATTTTGCAACTAAAAATTTCATTAACTCTAGCTTAATGAGCTTTGGCTTATAATGACTTCAAGTCAAGTTAAACAAGGTTTAGAAAAACCATGAAAGTTACGTGCAGTGCTTAAAAAGTTAAGGTCAAAAATATGTGCAAGAAATAATGCAAGATGAAGTTTTGGAGCAAGATTTATAACTGATTGATTTTCATCAATCAGGATTATAGGAACTGTTATTTGGACGGGAGCAAGGTCACGAAAGTTTTTATTATGAGCATCACTTGGAGCGGTTAAGAAGCTTTTCACGGAACAAGAACAGCCCAGAAACGTAACACAAAATTATGAAGCAACTCACACAAAAATGATCCGACAAAAGGAGGAATTCAATTGTGTCGTGGTAATAATTTCTTATTTCAATTTGCTGGGAATCGCGTGCAATTTGGTCGCGTTCGCACTGACAGCACGTAAAAAATGACAAATGCTTTGTGTCCCCGTGGAGCTGCATAAATCTGGCGATAAAAAGATGCGCATCTTATGCTGCTCGAGTCCTTAGAGGGGCCATCATTTCATTTTCCCCACTTTCATCTCGTTTTATTTTATTTCCTCGCGTAAATCACAAAGAAACATTTCCATATTTTAAACCACATTTCTCAAGTGATGTTTAGTCGTTTCGTTTCGTTTCGTTGTTTACAAACTTTCTAATGAGGACTAAATGGTAACATTTATGTTGTATTCAACAATGAAGCCGCGAAAAAAGAACAATGAATGAAAAATAATCCCCTTCGAACGAGTTATCTTGATGAATATTTACAAGTCAATGACAACCATCCATTAATAAATGATATCTTCAAACAAGTTTGGTCAACGCGGCCAGCATCATTAATTATTTCTAGCCCACTGAAAGAGAATGCGCCAATTTTATTGACGAATGCCAATTAAAATTAGATTAGCCAGGCATTGTACTTCGCGCGATTGGGATGTGATGATTGCTGCTATCTAAAAATAGGGCATTTTCCGCAATAGCAATTCTAGGGTTATCGCTGGGACAAACTTTCCGCAAACTTGGTTACACCGCTTCATGATAATACTCTTCATTAAAATGATTGCGGATGATTTTTAATGAGGGCCACCGAGCCTAATTACAACTCACTCGATAATTAATGTACACAGAACGCGCGCGGCTGGTGACAATGAACCTTTCGGGGTTTATTATGTGTCAGAAGCGCGCAAAATGATTGATTGCCAGTGAGTTCTGTATACGGCCGTAAACAAAAACCAAGATGAAGAAGGATGTGAAGGATTCACCCACTTGATGCGTCCATGAAATCTTGAGATTGCTCTTCTTTGAACAATTTGACCAACTCCAATTCTGTTTCTTAAAATTTATCATAGCAAAATTCGGGGAAGGAAAAAAATCCTTCCGGTAAAAAATGTTTTAACATCTCCAGCGCATCCATTGTCTAAAGTTATTGGGAATGAAAATGCAAGGAAAATATTTTCTGTTTTCGTCAAGAAGAACATAAACTTTATGGATTCTCAAGTAATCTAAAAACTTCTAGGATTTTTCGCGCAGTCTTTATGCACTTGTAGAGGATCAGAATCTACTACAATTCTACTGGAAAATATTTCTTCCATTTTGTTAGTGCTCAAGTTCCCTCTTTGACAGGAATTCAGACCGAGCGAAAATGTCAAAGGTTTTTCCTTTCCTCCCAGAAAAGCCTCTCGCATCTTCAATTGCATTGTTCCCGTTCCAATACTAAATTTATATGAAAAGAATTGTAAATTCTATAACTATATAGTAACAAACACAGTTCTTCTCATCGGATTTATTCCTTAGGGTTTCAAAAGTTTCTATTTACCTTGGTAATTGGATTTCTAATTGAGCTACATCAAATTATAATTAAAACGCGTTGTTCTCACAGTGAGAGTTCTTTGGAACTTTCTTGAAGTCCTCTCATCTAGTTCTCTGTCATTTTGCATTTGTTGAATATGAATATTTACATAATGATACTTTAAGACGTTGGAACAATGCTAAAAATAAACTCAATGATTTGCATTCATTCGTGCTATAATTCGCGAGATCGTGTCCCTTAGTTGTTTGAAAAACTTGAGTGAGTTGCGAATCAAAAACAAATAAAGGAATAACAGTTTTCGTTGCTTATCTTTGTTCCAAAAATAAATTCAACGATAGATTGCAATCTTCATTCAATTGTCCAAGCGTGCTTTTAAAAAGGTAAACATTAAAATAATGTTTATTTGCCAATTAGTTTATTCTACAAATTAAACATGTTGCAAAAAATTAATTCAAGTGTTCTTTTGCTTGAGCTGAATAACATGATGATGTCTAGACACTATAGTGACATCATTAATGTTTTTTATCTTGATAATGAAATATAGGTATAGAGTATATAGTAAATTTTGCTAGCAATGTTATTAATAAACAGAAAATATAATTACTTCAACAATTAAAATTATATTTTCTGAATAATGGAAATTTTAGATTCTCGATGATTAATTATCTTATATTTATAGTAAAATAAACTTCAAAGTAATAAACTATTTTGACATTTATATCCGTTTTACATTACCATAACAAATTTTGATCAAAATAAGTTCGGAATATAATTTTGAAAACTAAGCTCTTTAAATTGTGTTTTAAACTCTACAAAAAGATAGATTTAATACTAGGACAAAATGGTCCATTAACCAGTTTTCCTCCAGTGTATATTTCTGGAATGTTGTCATCAGTTCGTATTATAAATCTAAATGAAAATGTATAAATAAAGTTTCTAACTCTATTAACAACTTGGAAGAAAGTTGGGTGCCAAGCCGCAGATTGGCTAAATGCAAAACGAATGCGTAATCTGATAACTCAGCTTCATTCTAATCTGCCACATTCATTCACACCATTCGTTTTTTTCACGTCAGCGAACTTTGTTTTTTCCTCCCTCAGCGCAAAAAAGTCATCCATCCGAAAAAAGGGAGCGGATTCATAAAAACCGAACGAAATGCTAGGATATATCAAGTTAATAAAAGTTTTTGTATCCGATTTAACGTCCAACTTATTGATTACAGCATTAAGGATTATGTACGTCAAGTATTCGCACGAAGGACAGAAAATCCTCCAAAAACGCGGTCTTGATTGGCACATTGAAACTTAGAGCTTGTCGTCCGATCTTCTTGCCAATTAAGCAATTACCGAGGAAAGCAACAGAAATTTATCATACTTGTTGCGTGGCATTCGCGAACTTAATTAGTAAATTTCGAAGGCGGCGACAAATATTTCAGGATTGGGTGATAATTTATCCCGAAAGGTAATTACCGTGAAAGCTTGCATCGATAACCAATTAGCCACGTTATCAGCTTGCGAAGAAGCCAGGTTGCATCGGATGTATAATCTGCACATGCAAATTTCGCGTGGGATGTTCACCCAAGCTGCTAATTTCGTTGCCAATAACGTAGGTACATCCCATATCTGTGTTCAGGTTGGTTTGGCATCTGAAATTTCTGGTGGTTAGTCCGAAATAGAATAGCTAATTTAGCTTGACAACTAATATGAAGCCATATTCTGCACTGATTACAGATTTGCCACAGAAATTTCAAAATGTGTCATCAAATATCCAATTTGAGTTGGTTCTTTTTCAGGATATGTTCACTTAAAATTGTTTTACCCAAAGTCTTTCTTGGGCTGAATACTTTAAAAGTATAAAAGGATCATTTGATAAACATTTTATTAATATGGTATGTGGTAAAGTAATTTTAGGGTCCTCCACATTCCATAAATCTACGATAAAACTAAAGAGAACCCAAGAAAATTTTTCTTGCTAGTAATTCCGAGCAGTAAACTAAAAGTATTTCTGCATTGTGATGTTGGTAGGTAAGTAGATGGATTTTGCAGTCATTTATCTCGCGAAACTGTTGCGACTCGTGGGTGAACCACTGCCGCCCCCATAAATTACTCCCTAACACAACCTGCTAACTGTTTACTGAATGTATATTTAGCAGGTACAAGTCGCACAACGAATGCGACACAAAATAATGCGCGTACACCCAACTCAACCACCATTCCCATGAACCATCCTTCCAACTCCATTCGGACCATTACGTCTTCAAGCCAGTAATAAATACATGCGTTGCCATCGCTACCAGGAAAGATGGCTCCGGAAGACCCACAAAAATCCCCTGTGTATGCCGCCTCTTATAGTCCTTCCAACCAGGAGGATTAAATATAAATTCAAGTGAATGTGTCGAGGGCAACAAGTCACAGTTGGTTTCCATACGCCCACAAGAAGGAAACGCAAAATTCTTATCATTCTAATTCGAGAACTTCATGAGAAAATCCCCTGGGAAAATTTCTTCTATTATTACCAAAAGAAAATGTGTTCTAAGTAATCTAATTTGAGACCCTAATGGGAATTTGTAATTAATAACCCGTATTTTGCGTATTACCAATACGATTGTTATTATTATCATCATTGCTATTATCCTGAGGAGCACAAATGGGAACGCATTTTCGGTGAGACATCGAATGCAATCAAGTTGATACGCGCCCGAAATTAAAGCGGTTGCTGTGAATGCAGTCCCATTTCCTTGTATTCCTGGCGCGCACGAGCTTCCCGTTTGCATTCGGGACTAATTTATGACAAGCGTCAACGCCGACCTAGCTCCTTGAAACTCGCAGGATTTCGACACGGCCGCAAAATAAGATGCATCGCTGCAGCATCGTTTTCGTAGCCTCAGGGTGACTTGCTCGTGACACAAAGTCACTAAATGCCATTGTTGCGTTCGGCACTCCCGAGGGACCGCATTGGGATTATTAAGTCAGCAATCCAGACTACAATCATTACCTTCGAGGGTTTTCTGAGAAATCTAAAGAAGCGTTGCAAAAACGAACAATCAAGTGAAGTGGCCAGATTTCTAGGATAACACCCTAAATGTAGGATATCCGGTTGATAAATGCACCTTGGATGTCTAATGTAGTGGATGCGCGCGCACAATCCCGTCAAGTATTTAGATGTCACCCCGAATAGAATTTCATCCACGAAATGCAGAAGATGATGGGGGCGGCTGCATGCATTAAAAGCGGGCGACAAGGGGCGGGTGGAAAAACATATGCAAAGCACGCACGTCTTGACGTGTGCGCGTTGTAATTTATCATCGAATGTGTAGCACGCGAAATCGAGAGCACTTGCGATCATGTGTGCAAAACTGAACACAACAACCCCTTGCTCTCTTCATGCTACTGCTTCCAAACCAGGACTCTTGTTAAGCATCCCTTCTGGCGGAAGGATATTATTTCGTTTTCGGTCCGCTTGAAGGAAAAAAACGTTTCTTGTGTTTCCAACGCGGTCATAAATACGCATAAATGAAGAACAACGAATATTGCTGTAATTTATTTTGTTCGTTCTGGAAGCGTGGGCGTCAGATAAATTACAATTTTTCGACTATTTACCACTACACGTTTTTGCTCTTCACGATTCACAGTACTAAAATATTCGAGTTCAAATAGCCAATACTTCAACATCTATTTGCTACACTTGAGATGAAACACACAATTAATTACTCGTGCGGGTACTAATTCAGGAATTTCAGAGAACAGTGGAAATTCAAAGGAAAATGTAATGAACAATATGAGAGCAGTGGTGCATTCGATTGTGAATTTCGTTGCAAGTGAACATGAAATCGATCCAGATATCAAAGTGCGTTTGATAATCAAATTGCTAAAGGATTCAATTCAAATTTGCATTTTTTCGGCGATTTACGTATCGTACGGATTCTGTCAGATATATTTCAAGAGTAATCCTTAATCAATCCTCTCAGTTCAATTGATTGACATTAAATATCGCATTAAATGTGGAGAATGGCAAATAGCGTGAAAGTTAAACCAGCATATTGGGTGAAATCAAATGTTTAATAAATCATTTGAGCTTCCAAATTTTAATTTTAAAATTGAAATATCTACAGTGTATGTATAGGAAGACAATATCAGCAAATTTAACTGTGGAAATACTGATTTCATTTCCTTTCGACCATTGTTTCTGGGATTCGTTGATTTATGCGCAAACTTTCCCTCGAAATGCATAACACAATTTTTCAATATTACAGTATTCTTTCATATCTGCAGAATGCGCCCGCATAAAACGTCAAGTGGTCAGGAAAGTATTTTCATATAAATTTCCTCTCATCCGAGTTGAAAACTTTTATTTGGAAAATATGGAAGGCAAAATACAAACTGATTTTAGAAAATAATTTTAATTACTTCTCAATGTTTTGGATGGCATTCCTTTTCGTTTAAACCATAATTTCATTAGATAAATTTTGCATCAGTGATTTCTAGCAGTAAATATAACGTTGATAATAGTAATTGCATTCTAGACGCAATCAAGTTAACAAATAATGTTCATTAATTGCAGATATTATTGGCATGCGTGGGTAAAGCAATTACATGTTACAACCCTGCATGTTATAATTATGCCTAAAATGTATGCAACGTATCCTGAACTAAATTCTCAAATTATCCCAAATACGTAAACGTTAATGTCATCAAGGAGCTTATAATTTTGGTATTTAATATCAACCCTGCATCAATTCAATTTGATTTCAATGTATAATACTCTAAGGAAACATTCAACAAGTAACGTTTCTATGAAAAAGACTTTGAAAAGCTTTCATCGTATATGAAAGGATTCTAAGAAATAATAAGGTTATTAAATTGCCACCTAATTAGTTTGGCATGTACCGAAAACTAAAGTCCACTTAGTTTTAAAGCAGTATATGCAGATTTTCAATCAGAGTTTTTGCAGGACCAGAAAATCGTAGGCAAAGTTATTCAGCAAGGTAAAAAAATTTAATTAAAGTTAATTGCTAATTTAATACCAAATGAATCACGAGCAGGCGACATTTAAAGCTATTACCTACAAGGATTAAAAGAAAAATATAAATATTTTCTTTTAATCACTTGTTTGTCCTTAGAAATTTCCTAATTGCATTTATAACTCGAAAATAACAGGAAATGCTGTTTACTGTTTATTCGCAATTGCTCCATTAATTAATTTATTTACATTGTCTCATTGATTGCACCCATCAACAAGCATGTCGTAATTGTGGAATTAAATCAGTAGTTAAAATCAACAAGCCCGAAACTCGAAATGTTTGCTTTGTGGTTTCAGAGACCTACTTATCAGAGATGCTCTTGAAAGTGTAAACTTCGAGGATCGAATTCACTAATCAACGAAAGGTGAGACGCACACAGACACAAAATGAGGACGAACGAAGACGTGCACGACCATCGCAATCTCTTGGACTGGTCCCTCGCCTCAGAGGACGAAGAACCACTCAATGGCACCCATCAGCCTCTTCCGATCGATATGCGCTTCAATGAAGGCCACATGCTTTCAATTATCGTCTACAGCGTGCTGATGGTCTTCTCAGCGATCGGCAACATCACTGTCCTTGTGCTCATCTTGCGTCGACGTCGCAAGACGCCTTCAAGGATCAACACGACTCTGATGCATCTCGCCATTGCGGACTTGCTCGTAAGTACCATTCACGTAATGACACGTTGCGTACAAACTTGTCTGAGATGCCGACAGTCCCAGAAGTTCTCCTTGTCCTTCAACTTGCAAACTTGAGAGTCCTCGATCAAAAATTCGATCGGTGCGCCAATATTTGTGGAATTTCCATAATTGGGTGGCAAATCCGAGCATCAAACGAAATGCAAATATCCGGTGTTTACAAACAAAGAACCTTCGTTGTCGATTTGGAGGCATTCGATGAATTCCACAATTGAATTATCGGATTTGTAATTTATTTCAAAATGAGGTGAAATTAGATAATTCGGTTGCTTCCGAGAATGTCCAATGAAGAACAATCGAGTGAGGTTTAAATTGGATGGGGAGTATTCATAATTGTTTTTTAATTGACCTTGAGGTTCAATTTACTACCTCACATCCTGAAAAAGGATCAAGATACTCAGGAGGATTCATTCTCACCAATCCATCTAAAAGCATCCTTAGATATGTGTCTCTAGAATTATACCAAAATTTAATTTCTCGTTGCTGATTACACACACAAGTTATAGTAAGCGCATTAATTAATTAAAACCGCAAGTACTATTATTGAACAAACATTAAAAACCCTTCAGACTCTATTCACATGGCTGCAGGTAATTAAGCGATTGACGTAGATGCGCTCGTTTGAAAGAGAATTCCCTTGGGAAGCACGTCCAGATGCACCACGATTATTAATAACGGACGTTGGAACAGTTGGTCGGCAAATGAAAGGGATCCCGGATAGCAGTAACCGTTCAGTTAAACGCCACAAATTAGCTAGACCCATCTTTGCAATGAGCCTTCGTCTGCCTAACAATGACATTTTGCCATTTCTCTCCATGCATGAAGAGAGCCTCTCCTGATTGCGACAAGCAAATGCAATTTGTTGTGGTTAGAGTTCTTGTGAAATAGAATTCTGTTACAGGAAGCAAGCATCATCTAGGGATTCTAATAAAGAAATTCATTCTAAATATTCCCTGAAGAGAAAGAAATTCTCCAGGAGGGAATCTAAATAATTTCCTGCAAGTATTTAGTAACGAAATATGTAGCATTCTCAGTTTTCCCAAATTTTCCACCCTGGACTCTATCCACCTCTACTTCAAAGACCACCAGGAATTTCCTGTATATTTTCCCATCCTTGGAATATTAGTGTACATTGTTTAGATTTAAATATAATGCTAGTGCAGTAAATATTTCATGTTGGTGCATTTTTCTCTTGACAGGTAACATTCCTCATGATGCCCTTGGAAATTGGATGGGCTTACACCGTCTCGTGGAAAGCGGGCGACGCGATGTGCCGCATTATGGCGTTCTTTCGCACGTTCGGCCTTTATTTATCCAGCTTCATTCTAGTCTGCATCAGCCTGGACCGGTGAGTTATCAGGTTTCGGAAGATGCTTTTGCTTTCAGTTCGTCTGCAAGCACATTTTCCGCCCAAAATGCTCTTTACTGTTGTTTATCAACATCGAAAATGCTTTCGGGTTACCACCTTTTATGAGTTGTCAGCCAAATGCCGAAATGAAATCGAATCATCAAAACGGTGCAGAATTATTGTGGCAGCATTTTGAACGTCGACTTTTGAACGAGTGGTTGTTATCTTTTGTTCGCACTAACTAGCTAACTAGGACTTACTGACGATGACAACATCGGAACTTTGCTCGGGAAAATACTCGGTAGATGTTTGCTTATTAGACTTGCTCTTCACCCTGCGTTGAGTACTAGCTACTAATCCGGTTATTTGTTTGGAAGAACGATTTTAATTGCTTGCAACCTGGAAAGTTTGCATAATCATTAAGGACCGCTCCACTCTTCAAATTTAATCAAATTTCATCTTTCACGTCCACCTGAAATTCAAAACACTTGACAAAATATTATGGTCCTTTATTTTTGACGCAGTAATTTAAGGAACGGCGAAATTCTGACCCATCAGAGAAACTCTAACTTTCCAAAAACTGTAAGATCTATTTCTTACAAAGTGCAAGAAAACTGTTCGTGAAGATAATTTTCGATTTAACTTTTATTTCCGCGTGAAGAACAATGGAATTCGTGTTCTTGAGTATCTGCTCGTTCTGGTGGTCTAGATGGGAAGAAAACCGAAGAAAAAGTTAACGCTATCCGACATTGAACTTTGTTATAGCATAAACCAGAAGCGTTTCCTCGTTGGCGTTCGCGTTATTTTCGCGTTTGATAAGATCAGCTCATCCATTACACATCCGATGGGGCACAACGTCTGTCTGTTGCCGACTGCAACTAACTAGTAATCTAATTAAGTTCACTTCTACTTATTTCTGCATTGCATTGCACGCAGAGGCATCCTTCACAGTTTTCCGGATCTATCTTCGGATAGAATTATGGCAATTCATGCTAAATTTCTAACACTAACTTCCATAGAGTGGAATTTAATATGCATTACAATATTACAGACCAAAAAGTTATGACCTAGTGAGTCCATATTAATTGCAAACTTTTGTAGAAATGTTTTAACTTGCACAAAGTCAATAAACAATAACAAATGAAAAACTGTGAGTCCGAGAATGACACAAACCGTAATCAGAAGAAAATTTATCGAACTTTCAAACAGAAATATTGCTATATTGTTGATACATATTACACGCTCCTGGAAAACGACAATGCAAACATTTCGGGAAGCACTTAACGTGTGAGCCTAAACTTGTAATCCGATTAGCGTGATCGGTGGAAATGTTCGCGAAGCCCTCTCATAGAATGCACGATGAATTGCAAACTTCGAACCGCGTCTCCAGCAACCTCACAGTTATGAGTTTGGGCAATTTCGCGAAATTTATGATGTGACTCGCAGCAGCCACCTCATGTTTTGCATTGGTCCTTTTGCAAGGCTGCTTGAACTAAAGAAGTATGAAGCACGTTATTTGCGGATTGAACGCATATTATATTGAGTACGAAGAGTGGCCTTGGTTGTTTGCGCCAAAACGAATTTCCTACTAGAATGTGTATACCTCCTCATATGCACGCATTATAAGATTGTACAAAATACAGAATTATTTGCTGAGTTGAATATTTGCTTGAGCAGTCAGCTTCTCCAAGTGTATTCCATATTTATTTAAATTCATAATGTACATCGCGAAATTTTACATCGCAAAATTGTGTTACATTTCTAGCTTTGAATGTTTACAGATACTACGCCGTTCTGAAACCATTGCAATTATCTGCATTAGACAAGCGTGGAAAATTCATGCTCTCTGCAGCATGGATGGGTGCAACAATATGCAGTATGCCTCAGGTGAGTAATCTCATAATTATCATTATCTGCTGTTGAGTGTTCCAGAATGCGGGCTAATTAATTATTACACGAATCTTCAACGTGCAAATCCAAGTTGAATCAACAAACGAACTGTAATTAAATAGTTTATTAAACAATTTATTGAGCCTTGAAATTCATTTGCAAATTGAATGTCAAATGCATGAATAGCTTGTTAAAAGTTAGAACGTTATTCTGGTTTCAATTTGATTAAAAATTATAGCAGCCATTTCCGGATTTGCAGTAAACTACTTCAAAGAACTTGCAGAGAATTCAAAAATGTTCCGTTCCAGTATTTCTGAATCCCACACGGAATTAAAATTTATTACATTGTGAATTTTCACATTTGAAATATCTCTTAATTTTTCAATATTATGAGCATTTAAATTTGGTGCGCGTTGAGTCTGCAGTTTGCGAGTGCGCCACGAGTGCGTTGCAGTAGCCCACTGCGCGAGAGACTCCACTGACTCATTGTGAGTCTCGTGCGACATGCGTGCCTGCAGAGCGCGCTATTGTGCCGCACGCTCTGATAGAGTAACACGGCAACATTGTGCATTTCGCTGATTTTATCGATCAAATGTGACAGAAATGTATGGATATGAAAGATGCAATGATTATTTTCAGATTTTCAATATTTTTGAGGTGAAAATTTCTTTAAGTACGTTATGCAAAAAAATTATAGTGACTTTTGGTTACCACAAACCGATAGTTTCATTTTTTCATTGTAAAGTGCCACCCGTGATCATTTTACAACTCTCCACTCACAATATCTTATGCATCTTAGTGTTATTAGTGTATATTCCAAATTTGGTGGAAATCGGCCGAGCCGTTTGCGAGAAAATCGCGATAGAATTGAGATAGTCAGTTAATATTATTTATAAACATTAATAATTTATTAACAAATTGATTCCCGATATTGTGAATCCGTAAATATGTGCATGAATATATAATAAACAATCCCTGAAAATTTGAAAGCAATCGGATCATTAGTTTCGGAGATATTGATAAAAATGTGAAAAGTAAACTAGTGCGCTCCGAATGCACCTGATTGAGCAGCGGCCGCAACAGCTGCAGCTGCATGCACCGAAAAAGTGCCGAGTCATG